>APFE030592763.1:3698-79398 GCA_000404065.3 Pinus taeda | reverse complement strand
GATACATGTACTGGGGTAATTTGCAAGTCAAATGTTCACTTCATAATACTATACCAGAGATTGACTGAAGTAGCTTTTATCTACTTTCGCTACTGCAAAGCAAGAGCATTTCAAAGGCTACCTGGCTAACTTTAGGCTCTGTCTATAGTCTATAAAACAAAGAATACTAACAAACAAATAAAATTTTCTTCCCCAATATGGTCGCAACTATGTTAGAGCTTAGATTTACCTCAGGCTAAGAAAGGTATGATCTAGGGCCAACATCAAACCATGCTTAACCTAGTAGCTAGCCCTTCCAGGTCGGGAGAGGGCTCTTTCCAGGTCAATCTTAGCGAATTATGATCACTAAAGGCTTGAGATGACTGATTTAACTACTGATCTTAGGCTAGGTATAAGTGCAAAAAGTTTGATTGGATAAAATGATGTGTTTGCTGGCTCTGATGAAAAAGGCAGATCTTGGGTGCAAGGAATGAGGCTCAGTGTTGCAGAGGTCTCAATGCAGCAAGGTAGGCAGCTGAATTTGGCACTTTTAATCAAATTCAATGGAGGGATTAGATATAGGAGGAGTTGAATAGAGCAAGAGAAACCATGGATCCTCTCCAAACAGTTGAAAACATCAAGAAACTAAAGCAAACCTCAAGTAGAGCATTGCAATTTCAATGGGTTCTACTTTCACTCTTGCTTGATTTAGCTAAGAAGAAATAAGAGAGGAAATGACATACATAACACATAAGTAAATTCACAAATACATAAGAAAGCACTGTACCAAAACAACATGCCATAGGGATCCCAAAGAGTGCTGCAAACCCTAGTCTCAATTCCTTAGCCAAAATGCTGATATGAGTGTACAATGAAGCTCCTTACTTTCTCAAGAGTCCAACCTTCTACCAAATTCCAACCCCTACACTATGAAATTCATCAAATATATACATTTTCTCATCCTCGTACTAAGGGAATTGACCTCAACCATTTTCTTCAAAATAGAATTAGTTACATTAAACATGGGCCGAATTTCTAAAAATAGGTGTTGAAGATGAACTCGTATCTCGTAAACCATAGCACCTGTTACAAAAATAAAATATATTTTGTAGATACTTTGATTATGGAGAAAAACATCTCTCAAATTTTGGAAATTCATTTCCAGGGGCTCGCAATCTATTCCACAAAATCATCTCTAAAATAGAAAATCATTAAAAATTTAAATCTGTGAAAATGAGTTGTAAAGATCTAGTAACATATCCGAATCCATGACACCTGTGAATAAAGTGAAAGAGGTGTTTGTTATATGGCTCATTCTTAACAAAAACCTCTTTGGGTTTCTCAAAATTACTTTCCAGCTGTTGTAAAATGGCCCCTCACTAAAATTACTAAAACAGTAAAAAATATGAAAATTTTGCTTTGTTTAAGTATAGGCTCCAAGTATCACTATATATCTCCCACATAGTAGCACCTGTACATAAAATGAAGTAGGGTTTTGTTATTTGGTATGTGATGAACAAAAACCTCTTTCACTTTTTAAAAATTCCTTACCATTCTTTTAGAAACTGATTTTGTACTAAATTTGTCATTGTGTGCAGCAACTGACCTCAAAACATGCATAACTAAGAATCACTAATTCATTTCGATCATATCTTCTAATCTCAAACCAGTTATGGTAGTGCGATATGCCATTGGAAATATTTTTTCGAGATTCTTCTGATGGACACACTTGTGACATGTTTTGTGCTAAACATCATGTGAAAAACATCTAACAAAACTAGACATAGTAAGAGCTCATGTTGATCCCTGGTGATAGGCTACGAAGACTGGAACTAACATCGAATCCATTGGGGATGGCAGCTCCTTGGAGGTGCAAGAACTATAGATCTCTGGAAAGCATATAGTGCCTCTTCTATTGGGCATGGAATCAAACAATTTCAAACCCAAAACAACTCATACGAATCCAAAAACATATACATACTACAACTTGTACATAAACAAATACTGAAAATTGAAATGCTACCTCGGGCAGCTTATTTATGTACAAATCTAACCCACTTTGCTGCAAAATTGATAGATCAAGTAATGTTATAATGCCATATCAACCAATCAAGTAACTGTGACAAGGATGCTGCTTGAAAGTGCTTCAACCAGGACACAAATGTAAATGTCGACAGCCATACATGCACATAATGAGTCTGGTTATATAAAAGACAATTTGATCTATCATTCAATCTGAAAAAAAATTCCATATATGTTGCAATAGGATAAAAAAAACCAAACTCTATTTGCTGCCCCAACTCCTCTATTGACCTCCAACTGCAAACTGTCAATGCAAATATCCATGGGCAGCTCTATTGTTTTTTGTTTTGAAGGAGGGGGAGTTTCCAAGAACTTTTTGGGATCTCTAAATTCATATGATTGGATCTAATAATTTAAACACTTAATCTCCTTCTCAATTTTTTCAACAACTAACTCAAAGAAACAAGTTTTAGCTTTAGGAGGAAACTTTGGAGATCTCAAAAATTGAAGCACAGCAATGAAAAATACTTCATCAATTTCAATATCCATTAACTGATCTCTAACTTCTTTTAAAACTTCACAAAGAACAGGGTTTGCCACATACCCTACCATTTTATTTTAGTGCATGAATGGATCAGTGAGCACTGGAATCTCTGGATTGAGTTGAAGTCACCAGGTGAATGTTTCAGCCTTCATATGTGTCTAACTGCTGTCCACCATCAACAATCAGATCTAACTTGATACATGTATTGGGGAAATTTTCAAGTCACATGTTCACTTCATAAGACTGGACTAGAGATTGACTGAAGCAACTTTTATCTACTTTCGCTAATGCAAAGCAAGAGCATTTCGAAGGCTAACTGGCTAACTTCAGGCTCCGTCTGTAGTCTATAAAACAAAGAACACTAACAAACAAATAAAATTTTCTTCCCCAGTATGGTCTCCGCTATGTTAGAGCCTAGATTTACCTCAGGCTGAGAAAGGTATGATCCAGGGCCAACATCAAACCACGCTTAACCTGGTAGCTAGCCCTACTAGGTCAGGAGAGGGCTCTCTCTGGGTCAATCTCAGCGAATTATGATCACTAAAGGCTCGAGATGACTGATTTAACTACTGATCTTAGGCTAGGTATAAGTGCAAAGAGTTTGATTGGATAAAATGATGTGTTTACTGGCTCTGATGAAAAAGGCAGATCCTAGGTGCAGGGAATGAGGCTCAGTGTTGCATAGGTCTCAATGGGGAAAGGTAGGCAACTGAATTTGGCACTTTTAAATGAATGAGATGGAGGGATTAGATAGAGGAGGAGTTGAAGAGGGCAAGAGAAACCATGGATCCTCTCCAAACAACTGAAAACATCAAGAAACTAAAGCAAACCTCAAGTAGAGCACTGCAATTTCAATGGGTTCTACTTTCACTCTTGTTTGATTTAGATAAGAAGAAATAAGAGAGAAAATGACATACATAACACATAAGTAAATGCACAAATACATAAGAAAGTACTATACCAAAACAACATGCCACAGGGATCCCAAAGAGTGCTGCAAACCCTGGTCTCAATTCCTTAGCCAAAATGCTAATATGAGTGTACAATCAAGCTCCTTACTTTCTCAAGAGTCCAACCTTTTACCAAATTCCAACCCCTACACTATGAAATTCATAAAATATATACGTTTTCTCATCCTTGTACTAAGGGAATTGAGCTCAACCATTTTATTCAAAATAGAATTAGTTACATTAAACTTGGGTCGAATTTCTGAAAATAGGCGTTGAAGATGAACTCGTATCTCCTAAACCATAGCACTTGTTACAAAATTGAAAGAGGCATTTGTAGATAAGTTCATGATGGAGAAAAATGTCTCTCAAATTTGGGAAATTCATTTCCAGTTGCTCGCAATCTGTTCCACAAAATCATCTCTAAAACAGAAAATCATTAAAAATTTAAATCTGTGAAAATGAGCTGTAAAGATCCAGTCACATATCCCAATCCATGACACCTGTGAATAAACTGAAAGAGGTTTTTGTTTTATGGCTCATTTATAACAAAAAATGTCTTTGGGTTTCTCAAAATTACTTTCTATCCGTTATTAAATGGCCCTGCACTAAAATGACTAAAACAGTAAAAAATATGCAAATTTTGCTTTGTTTAAGTGGAGGCTCCAAGTATCACTATATATATCCCACATAATAGCACCTGTGCATAAACTGAAGGAGGTTTTTGTTATTTGGTATGTGATGAACAAAAATATCTTTCACTTTTGAAAAAGTCCTTACCATGCTTTTAGAAACTGATTTTGTACTAAACTTGTCATTTTGTGCAGTAACTGACCTCAAAACATGCATAACCAAGAATCACTCATTCATTTTGATCATATCTTCTAATCTAGAAACCGGTTATGGGAGTGTGATATACCGTTGGAAATATTTTTCCGAGCTTCTTCTAATGGACACACTTGTGACATGTTTTGTGCTTAAAATCATGTGCAAAACATGTAACAAACCAGACATAGTAAGAGCTCATGTTGATCCCTGGTGACAGGCTGCGAAGACTAGAACTAACAGAATTGATTTGTAGTATAAATCTCACATGGAGAATTAGTGTTTAGGATTTTGAATTATTAGATTGATTATGTACCAAAATTCATATTGTGGATTCATAGATCTAAATTGACATAAGTAAATCTTATTTCTCATTTGACATAAACCAATCAAGGTCTTGTTGGGTAATGATTTTGGCATGTCGCCGTTTCCTTCATGAAATATGGCTATACCAAAGCATTTACGAAATATTGTTCATTTGAGTTTACAACTAGAAACTGGGAAAGAATTTAAGTTTATACTTCGTGTGCTTCTAAACCTTATACTGTCACGAATGTTCAAACATATCTAGTTTCACATTCCTTTGATTGCAGACATAATGTGATGAGAAAGGGTTGAATTATCGTTGAAGTTTGGTGTGCGTTAATACAATATTTTTTGAGTTTTATTGTAGTGTTAATTTCAGATTTTACTTTCCTGAGTTTTGTTCAAATAAGATTGATTTCAGATTTGATTTTCTTGAGTTATTTTCCTGAGTTTGTTGTGACAGTATTAGTTGAAGATTCAATTTCCCTTCTATTATGATAGTGGTAGTTTAAGTTTTGATTTTATGAGTTCTATTATGATAGTATTAATTCCAGATTAGGCTTTCCTAAGTCTTTAGTTTAAGATTCGACTTCTTTGATTTGAGTTAAAATAGTCTTTACATTGAATTTCTGTAGTGTAGAACTGAATTTGTTTATCAAGTCAAAGTAGTAGATATGTGTGACCCGGTAGTATTAGAAGTTTGATTTGGTTTTCATTTAATTCTGAATCTCGATTATGAGTTTCATGATTTTTAATTTCCTTTCAAGTGATTTATTTCATCTAGATTAGGAGTTTCAAATTGAAGGTTTTCGTAGATTACTTGTAATGAGTTTCTTTAGATGAATAGGATATTTCAGTAGTTCCTCTTTTGTTTATAAGGATAGGATTTCTTTTTAGATAGGTGTTCTTTTCTATTTTATTGAAATTCCTTATTTTGTGCAATTATTTCTCTTTTATTTACATTCTGATCAATAGGTTTGATATCATAGTTCAGTTTAAAACAGTGGTTAGATTATTTGAATGATGATTGATATTCTTTTGCGATAGAAATCCATGTTGCTTGAGCATGTTATTTTGTTAATTTATTAATTTTAAATTAGAACCGCATTCTGTACTTAAACAAAAAGTTGATTTGTTCCTCTAGTTTAGGCTAGATGCTCTAATCTTGCACTTGTGCCTCGAAGATTATGAGCCCCAGATTGATAATTTAATGTTGGAAACTATAACACATATAATTTCACCAACAGGGAACCACTTGACACATTGTGTCTGTTTATCAGAAACAAAGCAATGGAGATATCCTTCCAAACATTTGTTCACTATCTCAGTTTTCCCATCAGATTGAGGATGACAAAAATATTCCACCTCTTGTACTCCAAAGAAACATTTGGAGCTTTTTGCATATAATTGTTTCTCCTCCAATTGTTTGAGCACCCTGTCAACATGTTGAACATGATCCTTCCAAGACTTTCTGTACATTAGTATATCATCAAAAAATATAATAAAACAAATTTTCTAAGGAAGGGCTTGAAAATGAAATTCATCAAACCTTGAAATGTAGAAGGTGCATTGGTAATGCCAAAAGGCATGACAAAAAATTCATAATGACCCTCATGAGTTCTAAATGTTGTTTTTGGAATGTCTTCAATCTTCATTCTGGTTTGACGATATCTTGAACGAAGATCCAAGTTGGTGAAGTAAATTGCTCCATTTAATTCATCCAATAATTCATCAATGATAGGAATGGGAAATTTATCTTTCATAGTAAGCTTGTTCAGATCCCTATAATCCAGACACATGCACCACGATCCATCCTTCTTGTGTACCAATACCACTATAGCAGAGAAAGAACTTTCACTGGGTTCAATTATACCAACCTCTAGCATTTCTGCAACCATATGTTCAATTCCACTCTTTTGGGCATATCGATATCTGTAAGGTCTGATGTTTGGTGGAACACTTCTTGGAATCAAATGAGTAGCATGATCATGATCACAAATAGCTGGGAGGCCTTTGGGAGTCTTAAATACTTTGGAATGATTGTCCAAAACGTTTTTGAGATCTATAGAAATAGATGTTTTGGATCTGGGAACCTATAGTGAACATAAGTGTGCAATTACGCCCTGTTGTTCTTTCTTTAGAAGCTTTGTCATGCTGTTAGAGATGATTATCTTTCCCGGTTTCCCTGTAATACCCATTAATTGAACTTCCTTTCCTTCCCAAAAAAATTTCAAGAAAAGTTCTTGAAGATTAGAAGCTATTGTACCCAAATATTGTAGCCATTGGAACCCTAGTATAACATTTTCACCACCCATTGGAATGGAAATCATTGGACTATTCAATACATATTATCCCATGTATAGTTTGATATTATGGCACTTTCCAGAGTAATTTATGGTTCCTCCATTTTCAACCATTACTTGACACTCTGGTGCTGGATATAGGAAGCAATTGAATTCCTTGGCTATCTTACAAGGAATAAAATTGTGGGTACTACTCGAATTAATCAACACTATTACCTTTTTATTCTTTATATGCCCTTCTATCTTGAGAGTTTGAGGAGTGGTAATTCCCATCAATGCATTACAAGATATGATCAAATTCATTTCTTCTTTCTCTGGGATTGGTTCCTGGTGTGTATCTTCTTGTTTTGACGCTTCTTGTTCCTTTTCTTGCTCCTCTTCCCCATCTATGTAAATTAATTTCTTCACAACACACTTATGACCTTTCGTGTATTTTCTATCACAATTGCAACAAATCCCTTTTGCTCTTTTTTGTTCCAATTGTTGTGGTGTCAACCTTGTAGGTGTTGAAAGGTTAGGAGCAACAACACTTCCATCTTTATAGTTATGAGTGGTAGGCTACCTTATTGCCATAATTTTGCTTTCAATTTTCCTTGCCAACTTGTATGCCTTCTACAATGAATTAGGTTCCCAAAGGCGAACCTCATGTTGGATGCTATCATTTAAATTCCCTATGAAGACTTCAATCCTATGCTTCTCTAGAATATCATTTACCCTTATATTCAATTTTTGGAAGTCGTCAATGTGCTCTGCCATTGAACCCTTTTGTTTGAGATTTATCAATTGGCTAAAGATGGTGTTTCTCTTTGTATCCCCATAATGTGTTATCATTTGCTTTGTGAAAATTGACTAGGTGACAAGTTGTTTACTAGAACAAGTCCCTTTATACCATACAAACTATTTTGGTTCTAAATATAAAGATGCAATACGTACATTTTGTGGTGGTTGCACATCACATAGATCAAAATATTGTTACATCTACATTATCCAAGTTATTGGATCCTTGCCATGAAATTTCCTCATATCTATATTTAGAATATGGTGGGACTTCAATCCAACATTAGAGTCTATGAAATCATGATTAACATTTCTTTTGTTCTCATCATGAGTTTCCTCTACTACTTTTTCGACATTAGGAAGCCTTTCTTGTACTGATTTTGTCCCAACTTCTTTCAAAACTTCCATGTATTTCTTAAAATATTCCAGGTTTCCATTCAATTTTTCTTCTATACCATTTATCTTATTGATCATATCTTCGATCACATTCTTCAAATCATCCCTCCGATTTTGTTTACTAGGTGTTTCTATTTTCTTGATTCGAGTCATTCTTTTTCTTGCTTTTAGTAGCTCGATCTTGAATTTGTTGTATCTCTGAAATTTCAGATCTCCAAGGTTTGAAATTATGATCTGTGGTATCCCTCTGTGTGCGCTTTCCAATGCCATGATTCTGATTGGATTCTCCAAGAAAGAGTTATGTCCAATCTCCCAAGATGACCTGATTATATACTTTTTCAGTAGAGCGAACTTGTATGAAGTGTCATGTGTCATTGTTTCAACCTCAGACCTGAAAACAACATACAAAAAAGTAAATTCCGTCCTCTTTCTGTAACTTCTTATGAAATTTCAATATGATACTCAGAGAGAAAGTTGTGATGATTTTCCCATGATTACCTATTTGGGATGTAATTTGAGAGCCTACAAAAACCATAAATGTCTTGGACCGTATCTACAAATATATGGTGAAACAATATCTACCATTCAATTCCATGCTTCACCAAGATTTTGGCTCAAATGGGTTTTAATTTTAGCATCTGAACCTTTGCAGAAACAACATTATATAAAAAATTCCATGATGACCAGTTTGAGATGGAATTCTTGAGATTGCAAAAACCCTAACTTCCTCATATCATATCTTTGAAAATATAGTGAGATAAGATCTAACATTTTGACCCAAGGTTCAAAACAATTTCGACTCAAATGGTTTTTTTTTTAGCTTCTTAAACTTCATAGAGAAAACGTTATAGCGAAACTTCCATGATGACCATTTTGGAGCAAAGAAATCCTAGAATCCAAAGCTTTGATACCAAATGTTGTGAAACCATCTCACAAAAAAATAGAAAATATAGATCAACGACTTCAAAATCAGCCTCTTTGAGGGGGAAACCTCCTTTGCATTACACAAATGAAAAAATCTTCGATGATACCATGAAAAGACCTCCTTTCTATATATAAGAGCCAAATTGTCCCAATAGAATCAAAGCTTACATAACAATAATATTGTAGGGGCACAACAATAACAACAACAGGCTTCTATGGGGCATAATAATAACAACATGGGGACTATATGGGCACAATAATACAATAAGGGGGTTTCACTAATAACAATAAGGGGTTACACTAATAGTATAGGGACCTAACAAGGGATCTCTAGACAATAAGGTATTACCCCTATCTATTACCCATAGGGTTGGAGATACTGCTCCCATATCTACCCATAGGGTTGGAGATGTTGCTCCCCTATCTATTCTATGCATAGTATACCCCAATTGGCATCATACCCACAAGCCAAGCTTGTTGAGAATACTGCTCCCCATTTGGCCAATGGATTGAGTGTACTTGGGGTGTACAACTCAAGTGGATTATGATTAAGGTGTTCTACCTCATGAATCTTGAGGGTCATTGATGAGAAGATCAACAATCAATAGGATTGGGTTGAGATTTTATCCCCTTTGTGGTTTCGGGTTGAGAATGAGTTCCCCAATGTGTTTGGATATCCTATTGCTCAATATAGGGTTGAGATATGTGAATCCCCCATGAGATAGAGGGTGGAAGCTAATGCTCCTTGATTCTTGTTCTTTTAGGTTCAAGAATTTTCCAGCAAATAGAGTTGACCTGATATGGAAACTATATGACGACAATATAACGGGATCATATGATGATCAACAAACAAATATTGACAGGTGGAATTCTTCCTAGTTGAGAGGGAGTGTTAATTTATGCAACTAAATTCAAATTCCATTACGGAAAGCTCATATGACAAATATGATGCTTGCATTGAATTCCTCTTTTTGAGAGGACCAAAATCGACCTAAAGAACACCTCATTTGGAAAAGCAGAAGTTGGCTTTTGAATTTATGTATCCACTCATGTACATTGGGACAGGTTGATCTCACACAGATGTACAATTAGATAGGTCGGCCTCAACATCAAATGGAAACCTATAAATACAAGAGAACTCAAGCTCATTTGATCATCATTATGAAGCATATTCTCTTCTTCAATTTTTTGGTTCGCACAGGTCTAATGGAGGAAGCTCGCGTAAGGTTCAAAATTATATGTCTGAGGCTCGTACATCTTTAAGGTTTATGTTTTCCAGTTGCATGCTTATCGCAAGTCAGATACGACTACCATCACACACTCATAGTGCCTCAGAGATGTGACTTGGAAGCCACAGTTGCTCGCGTATCATCTTGAAGGGTGAAACCAAGGCTTTGAGAGATTTCAAGGAAGATTTGACTAGAGTCGCTTGCTTATAGTGCTTCAGAGAGCGACCAGGAAGTCATAGTTGCTCATTCATAGTGTCTCAGGGAGTGACTAGGAAGACAAAATAGCTCGCAAAATAACTTAACGAGTGTGACTGGATTTTTGAGCTAGGGACTGACAGTTAACCGTAGATGTCTGAAGGATGGAAGGTTTCTCTCTGTTGTACAGTAATTCTAGAAGGCTGTTTCTGATTTGTATTGGGTAAATCTTTTCTAGATGATTATTTATTGGGATCATTGTACTCTCTGCTAAATTTTTTTATGACAATCTAATAAGAAAAAGATTTGAAAGGGTTTTCCCCCTAGTGGGGTTTTTCCCTGGTATTTGACCAATCTGGTGTCTCTTGTGGTTGTGATATTGTCTCCTTTGTCATTGCATATATTGTTCTATATTCAATTATTGTTTGAGATTGGAAACATTATTAATACTTGGATGCATTGCTAAATGAATAATTTATTTGGGATGAAGTAATTGAAACCATATAGAACAATATTTAAAATTAACAGGTCTATAGTAACAACACAATTTTATTAAGATTAGTGTGAACAAATATTTACATATCTAGGTTTACTAGCCTTTTAGCGCATAGGCTCACCATCCTAAAATCACACAAATATTCTAGCCTCAAAAAATGTAAACATTAGCACACAAGGCCCAAAAATAAGTATAGTATACATAGGGGTCATCTTGGGGGTGTTACATTCTCCTCCCCCTTATTTACACACCACTGTTAGTGCATTATATAAACATGTATAGATAGAACTACTCAAAAATACGAGGGAACTCATCTGTTATACATCTTCATGCTCCCATGTAGTATTGTCAGGACAATAATAATTCCACAAAACCTTTACCAAGGCTATGGCTTCATCCCAAGGTACCTTGATATTCTTGGACGAAATTCCCATTGTCTAAACCTATAAGTCTCTCTTAGGCTACACTTGAATCATTCTAATCAATGGCATGATTAACATTAGGAACATACCTTTTAGGTAAATAAATATGAAACACGTTATCAATATGCATGGATATTGGCAAGGCATGTCTATATATGATTAGGTTGGTCCTCTCCATGATATCAAATGGCCCACAAAATCTAGCTTCCAACTTTGAACAACTTCCCAATTTTAATGAGTTCTTTGCTTTTATTTTAGGAAGGCATGATCACCAAATTTGAATTCTCTATTTCTCCTTTCTTTATCTATATAACTCTTCTACTTGTCTTTAGTAGCCTTCAAGTTTCATTTATTTTCACCATTTTCTCTTTCATTTCCCTAAGAAATGGTCCAACAATAACCCTATCCACTAGGTTAACCCAACTCACAAATGTATTACACTTTTTTCCATTCAAATCCTCAAATGAACTCATAATAAGATATGTTTGACACCCATTTTTATAGGAAAAATTCACCAAATGCAAATATTCTTCCCACTTTAATGGTTTATCCATCACATACATCCTCAACAAAAATTCAATCACTTGATTGACCCTATTTGTTTACCCATTTAACTTTGGGTGATATTCTTTACTAAATTTCAAATTGGTTCAAATCCCTCTCTATAATGATTGCCTTAGGAAATCCATGCAACCTAGAAATTTATTTCATATATATTTTAGCCATATTCACTACCTTATATGTTAACTTCATTGGAATAAAATACGTAGCCTTAATGAGCCTATCCAACACCACCATGATGGAATCATGCTACCTCAGAGTCTTGGGTAGTTTGGTAATAAAATCAACAAAAATGATTTCTCACTTTCATGCAGGAACGGGCATTAGTTACATCAATCTAGTTGAATTCCTATTCTTAAAATTCATTTTTTGGCATTCCAAACACCTAGATATATAATCAGCCACTTCCCTTTTTCATACATGGCCAAAAATATTCACCTTTTGCAATAGAAATTGTTTTTTGATACTTTGGATGTCCAACATATGGTACATTATGCATCTCACTCAAAGCTATATTTTTCAACACTAAAGAATTTGGCACATAATTGTTTCCGTTGTACATGAGGATTCCATCTTTTCTTAGCTAATAATTTATGTACTTTAGTTGTCAATTACCCTTTTGTAGATATTTTCTTATTTTCATGTATCACTATTATGAAATTTCAACCTCTAAAACTCTAAGCTTTAAATCAATTTTTCATACACTTATGGTTATAACATGCAATTTATGCACCCTTTTATTGATTGCATGAAACACCTTATTTTTTTTCACCGAGATGAGTTTGATTTCAAATTAATATTCAACTAAAATTTTTAGCCATCTAATTTTTCTAACATTTAAATTTGTTGTCCAAACATGTAATACACCTATTACACCTAGTGTGTCTGTCTATGTATTTGTACATATTGTTAGGGTCCTATAGTCTAGGAATCAAAGTGTTCTCTTATCTTACTATTTCATTTTGGAGGTCTGTTTGTAAATTTTAGCCTATGGATCACTATGTGTCATAGCCTAAAGGTTCCTATGTGAGAGGGTTTGTGTGTGTCATAGGTTGTCATACCCATTATAAAGGTTCATGTCATAAAGGGGTCTTTGAACCTAAATTTGGCTTTTGTAAAAGTCTAAAGTATAAAATCCATGTGAGAGTCATAAGGTCATAATTTCAATTGTGTAATCATAGAAGGAAAAGGAATCATTGAGGGCTCAAGGAGTCATTTCAGTTAGTTAAAATTTCTATGGGTCTGGTTAGTGGCCTTTAATTCTCGTCATTGGTCTCATCAATGAAGAATATCCTCATGTCACCTCACTCTTCCTCCACTTAAAATTCACCCTCATGATATGAAACAAGGAATATGAAAGCATTAATTTCAATTTTTTTGAATTTGTGCTCATTCCTACTCCGTTGAATCTTGCACTCTAAAAAGTTTTGAAAGCTTGCAAAAGGTCAAAAGTTAGTGTTTGGAACTCAGGTGGAAAGAGGTCACTACGTAAACTTTGTGAAAACTGCCATGCTACTCAACTACTACGCACATGGTTTAGAGTCTTCACGGGGGTTTGTATCAGCCTTTTTATCCTTATTCTCATTTTTCATGTTGTTTGAGATAGGAATAATACTCTCCAGTCATTGTTTTCATTAGATAATTGATCAGGAATTGTTATAGATTGATTGTGTTTAAATTTTCTTTGTATTTGCTGTGCAAAATCTATATGTTGTTGGTCACTACAAAGTCCATATTTCGCAACTTTGTGGGTTTTATATGTGTTCGATCATATAACCCAAGACTCATTTTACACCATTGAATGACCTACATAGCCTCTCAACTAAGTTTTATATTGTTATGGCTCGTATTTCATATGTAAATATGTGTTTTATCATATGAATTCACCATATAAGGGTGTCGGTGTTTGTTTTTCCCCAAAACCCAAAGTCATTCACCTCATTGAAATTAATGTCAGCTAGATTAATACATGTTCATCGTGTTGTCACTCAATTACCTGTTCATCATGCTATCCTCTATTCATTGTGCTATCACTTAATCCTCCATCCATTATGCTATCTCTTAATCCTCTGTCCACAATTTTTTTTTGCACGAGATTGGATTTGGAATGGTGTTTAGCAGTCTACATAATCAGATGGAAAACCTTGGGAACAGAAGGAAAACAAAGGGAGGAGAGGTGGTCCAATTTGAACCTAGGAGTTTGGAGATGGTCAATGCTGACCTGATTATCCGAGTAGCATATGAACAAATAGGTTGTATAGAGTTTTATGATAAGATTCAAACCAATGGTTTACTTTCAACTGGCCAATCTATTTGCTCTTAGTATTAAAGGTAACCAGGTGAATATTGGGGACTTGGAGTTCACAGTTTCATAGGAAAACATCTCCCAAGCCACAGGGATACTGTTACTTGGTGAAATTTGGTTCAAAGGCATGGAACTTGATGCATCACACTACAAAGACTTTTTAAAACATCAGTATAAAGGCAAGTATGGGCCTACATTTCCAAGAAATTACCTGTTGAAACACCACAACAAACTATTGAAGGTAATACAAAGATACTTCAACTGTGAGGGTTGCTTTAGCAAAGTATACCAATACCATATTAGGCTACTTGTGCACTTAACTGGAAAGAGGAGACTTAACTTACCTCATTACGTCTTCAAAATATTGGGAAAAATGGCAGAAAAGGTTTAGTCGAAGGGAGAAAAACATTTTCCTAGTTTGTTCCAATTTGCACTAATCAAATTGTTGGTCTTGAATGAGGTAGAGAGGAGGAAGAGGTATTGGGATGCTTTCTTGTTAGCCTTAGGTTTGTTGGCCCATTCAGACAACTCTAAAACTCAAGAAGATATTCCCTCAGCGGGCACCAATGAAGAAGCACCTGCAGTTGAAGAATACGTTAGTAGGCCTAAATTTGAAAAGATAGAAAAGTCATTGAAGGATAAGAGAGAAGTAGATGCAGGGAAAGGTAAGATGCCACAAGCTGCCCAAGAAGAAACAGAGTTTCTCCATAGACCGAAAACCATATCAAAAACAAAAAAGATGATTGAGGATCCAGCCTCTAAGAAGACAATTGAGCCAAATGATGATGCATCAGAGCAATTGGAGAAAGGAGGTCAAGAATTTGGAGGAGATAGCCAAGAGGCTCTGATGGAGGAAAAGGACCCAAAAATCATAGAGTTGCAAGAGACCCTTGACAAAGCTCATATCATGGTGGCTTATTTGCAATAAGAAAATAGAGAGATTAAACAAAAAGTAGCATAGTAAACCTAATATACTGAAGGTGATCCATCTATGAGGCCTTCTAGACCTACAACTCAAGACAAAGAAAATAAATTGGTTGATGCGGAAGACTTTCATGTGTCATAAAAACTAAGAAGACCTAAGACAAGGTCAATAGCTAAGAGGGAAGAATAAATGAAAGAGACCCTTCCAGTAACAGAAACTATTTGAGCAAATTGAGGAGTGCCAACATTAGGTTGATGGGGTGGTTGAAAGGAATGAAAGGTACACAGAGGAACTCTATGCTCAAGTGTTGGAAGCTCTTGAAAAAATTGATAAATCCAAGGTAGTTTTTAAATGGACTCTATCTTTACATAGGCAGATAAATATCTACTACAAAAGAAATTTGATCATGAGAAGAAGGTTAAGATTGATGAGACAAAAGCTGGCCAGGACTAGAAAAAAAACTCCAGAAAGCCAAGCAATCATCCAATCAAGCCGAGTAGTCATCTAGGAAATAGGCCACGGTTACAAAGCAATCCAAGGAAGCCAAAAAGTCATTTATAAAGAATAGGAGGAGGTAGCCTTGGCATATTAGCTGAGTCTGCCCAAAACTGAGGTGGCATAAGGAGGTCCTATTCATGTTGCTATTTTTGAAGTTTTTGAAGTTATATGCTCTGTTTCCTTTTGCTGAAGGATAAATCCATATAACTAAGGGATTCTTATGTAGTGACATAATGTCATATTTTGGTAGGTTGGAAGTATGCTAGGTTCTATATGGTTGAATGAGGTGGTTGACTGGTCACTACAATCAGTTTGGAGTGGGAGATGTCAATACAAGTTCAGAATCTCATATCTGCTGCACAAGTGCTGTGCACGTGGCGATTAGATCAGTTGGGAGGTCTACAAAGGCTAAAGAGGGTATCTCAGAGGTTCTACACCAACACAACATCATCTCAAGCACACCCACCTGCTTAATTTTATCCAGTACATCTTGCAACCATGCCAATTTGGAAACCTATTTCACACTACTGCGCAAGTTTATTAGTTATGGTTATTTTTAGAAATTTCTATTTTTGGACATTCAAGAAGTGATTATAGTGGTTGGATAAGCATGGATAAGTTAGTTTAGTTGATAAGTCCATACATGATGTTTCTAATTTTTTGTAAGCTTTAAATCAATGATATTTCTTAATTATGATAACTTCTATATGGTAATTCTTATTTTTCTGCAAATGCATTGTATCTAGCCTATTAAACCTTTGTGTAATGAATTTTTCCACCTAGAGTGGTAATTTCGAATTACTTATTGTATTTAATGATGAAAGAATATGTAAAAAGGTTCAGGTTGAGAGTGTTAAAGGCTATATTATGTTTCTACAAGTATTTTATTATTTTGGTCGAATGAAATGAAGAAGTCTTGATAGTGCTAGACCCGCCAACATGTTAGGGGATATCCCCAGTAAGAAGTCCCACCTAAACATCAGACTGTTTGGAGTATGCACTCTAGCAATGGGTAGTACAGTAGTGCCTTGACTATGGTAGCACGCAGAGGTAAGTATCATAACTTTGTTGGAAGAAAGTGTGTGACCTTGCACCAAGTTAGGTGAGATGCATGGGGGTTCTAACACATCGAGGGGAAAAGGAAGCGTGTCCCTTAGAATCTTGTACTAGTACGCAACCTGAAAGGAACACACGAGTTGAATGACATCACAAGTTGGAAGTGGAATAGTCCACAATCTATAATGATAGGTTAATACAAAAACATGTCTTCAACAAGATTCGTACAATCGTATACAAAATAGTACATACACAAATGCATAAGTGAAATAACATACATTTCTCAAGTAACCAAAATAGTCAAAATACAATAACAACATGTGCATGAAAGCGTGATGGATTAGTTATATATATGAAGTAAAAGTTCCATCCATACATACACCATTGACATCCACTAACCCCAATAGTGGACATTATAATCAATGTTGTCTGCTCCTCCAAAGAGATGTACTCACTATACGCTGTGGAGAAGCCAAGGTTCATCACAATACTCTCCAAGCCTTCTCTAAGTAATGCCTAGCCAAAAGCTTAGCTCCCAAAATCCTGTACTATGATTTATGAGGTTCTATATATAGAAAAGGGTGGGGTGACCCTTGACATTCCCCTTTGACTCTTGGACTACCCTCATGACTCTTTGCATTACATAGTGACTGTTCACATTCCACTAATAACACTTGGAATTTCACTTAGAATATATTTATAATAATAAAATTTCCACATATACCCATGTGGGACAAAAATAGTCTTGAGTGAGACTAACAAGACAAACAACATCAATCAGGGTCTTGGGGAAAGACCAACTCGTAACCTCCTTGCGGTGATCTTTGGTGACGAATTGATACCAAGAATGGTACTCTGCATTCGTGTCCCCATACTATTTGGTCATGTCTTTATCGAAGTAGACTTTTGCCTCCATGGCTTCCAGGTATATGGTTCTAAAATCTCTATCCACCTCATCTTGAAGCATGCACAACACTGTCTTGAGTGTGGCAGGACCACCGATATACTTTTGCATGTTCTCTGCGCTCAGATTCAAGTCATTACTAGTGGCTTCACGCATCAACTGCTTTATGTACCTGTTGACCTCCAACATGACTTGGTTCTTCCTCGTGTCTTGATTGAGGGTTCTGATGGAAGGTTTCTTGTGTTTCCTCACTATGACATCCAGACTCTGCTACAACCATGCATTGGAAGCCTCAACGTTGGTGATGAGAGGAGGGAGATGCTCATAGTTCCGGATCAACATCTGAATCTGTGCTTTGTCTAGCTCTACCTACGGCTTCATCATCTTGTGCAAGTAAAGCGAGGACCCTTTGTACCTCATTGTCCATTCCTATACATGCGCAATGGCAGCATGGACGTCTTTAAGAGTTTGGGTTGTCTTTACACGCTACTTATAAAAACCGTATAGATGGACAACCACTTTGTTCATAGTAAAAAATCTTCTATACAACATCTCCATGGTGGTCTCCAAAGTTGATATCTCCGCAAGTATTGATTTCTTCATTTCTACTATAGTGGATCCTATAGACTTCTCTATTCTCTTCCTTGCCTCTTGCAAGTCCTTCACCATCTAATCATTCTCTGCTATCAAGAACTTGACTGTCGAACTCGTGGCTTCTTCATAATCCTTAGAAACCTCGACCATGGAAGCTGGATGTCTTCTAACATCTGATACATTCACCTTTTCCTCTATCTGCGTAGGTGGTGTGTGATCATCTAGGATCTACTTTATTCTTCCATGTACAACCTTGTGCTATGACTTGTCGAATGACAAATTGTACAAATCCATCTCCGGATCATCATCAAGGAGAACAACCTCTATTATGAAACCAACTCACAAAAATATAGAAAAGATAGATCAACGACTTAAAAATCAGCCTCTTCGAGGGGGCAACCTCCTTTACATTACACAAATGATCAATTCTTCGATGATACAAATGAAAAGACCTCCTTCCTATATATAGGAGTCTAAGGGGTTCCAATACAGTCCGAGCCTACATAACAATAATATTGTAAGGGAGCAACAATGACAATAGTGGGCTTCTATGGGGCATAATAATAGCAACATGGGGACTATATGGGTACAATACTACAATAAGGGGGTTGCACTAATAACAATAAGGGGTTACACTAGTATTATAGGGACCTAACGCCCCCCTCTCCTTCAAAAAGTGTTGTCCTCAATGTTTGAGTAGTTCTGGATGCTTTTGTATAAAATTCTCATCCTCCCATGTGGAATTTTCAGTGGGTAAGTTCTTCCACTTGATGAGATACTCTAAAATTGATCGATTTCATAGCTATCGATTTCTTGTTTTTGTGACTGCTTCTAGTTCCAATATGATTTTTCCTTCCTCATCAAGTTTTGGAAATATTGTTTGAACTGGGATCTTCTCACCTATAACCTTATTTAAGCATGAAACATGGAAAACTGGGTGCACTCAGGAAAATGTAGGAAGATCCAATTTGTATGCCATAGTACCAATATTTTGTAAAAACTTGTACAGACCATAATACTTTGGTGATAATTTATTATCCTGCTTAGCTTGCTTGAGGGACATTTGTTTGTATGGTTGTAGTCATAGAAATACCCAATCACCTACATCAAAACTTCTTTCGATGTGAAGTTGATCTCCCTGTTGTTTCATTCTATTTTGTGCGAAAGTGAGGTTATCCTTTAAGAGTTTGAGAACTTGTTGTTAATGCTTGATCTGATCTTCCACTGCTTGAACCTTATAATTTTCTTTTAAATATTATGTGATGGATGGTGGGTGATATCCATAAAGTTCCATAAATGGGGTCATTTTTGCTGCAGTATGGAAGGAATTTCTATACCACCATTCAGGCAGAGGCAACCACTTGACCCATTGTGTCTGTTTATCATATACAAAGCAATGAAAATATCCTTCCAAACATTTGTTCACTATCTCAATTTTCCCATCAGATTGAGGATGATAAGATGATTTATGAGCTAATTGAGTACCCCAAATATTCCACCTCTTGTACTCCAAAGAAACATTTGGATCTTTTTGCATATAATTGTTTATCCTCTAATAGTTTGAGCACCCCCTCAAGATGTTGAACATGATCCTTCCAAGACTTACTGTATATTAGTATATCATCAAAAAATATTAACAAAAATTTTCTAAGGGTTTGAAAATGGAATTCATCAAACCTTGAAATGTAGAAGGTGCATTGGTAAGGCCAAAAGGCATGACCAAAAATTCATAATGACCGTCATGAGTTCTAAATGTTGTTTTTTGAATATATTCAATCTTCATTATGATTTGATGATATCCTGAACGAAGATCCAACTTGGTGAAGTAAATTGCTCCATGTAATTCATCCAAAAATTCATCAATGACAACAATGGGAAATTTATCTTTAATAGTAAACTTGTTGAGTGCCCTATAATCTGGACACATGCACCATGATCCATCCTTCTTGTGTACCAATACCATTGGAGTAAAGAAAGAACTTTGACTAGGTTGAATTATACCAACCTCTAGCATTTCTGCAACCATACATTCAATTTCACTTTTTTGGGCATATGGATATCTGTAAGGCTTGATGTTTGGGGGAACACTTCCTGGAATCAAATGAATAACATGATCATCATCATGAATAGGTGGGAGGCTTCTAGAAGTCTCAAACACCTTGGAATTATTATCCAAAATTCTTTGGAGATCTAGAGAAATAGATGATTTCGATGTGGGAACCTCTAGTGACATAATTGTGCAATTACACCACATTGTTCTTTCTTTAGAAGCTTTTTCATGCTATTAGATCTGATCATCTTTCTTGGTTTCCTTGAGATACCCTTGAATTCAACTTCCTTTCCTTTCCAGAAAAAATTCAAGAAAAGTTCTTGAAAATTAAAAGCTATCGTACTCAAAGATCGTAGCCATTGGATTCCTAGTACAACATCTGCGCCACCCATTGGAATGGAAATCATTGGACTATTCAAGGAATATTCTCCCATGGATAGCTTGATATTATGGCACTTTCCAGAGAAATTTATGGTTCCTCCATTTTCAACCATTACTTGACACTTTGGTGTTGGATATAGGAAGAAATTGAATTCCTTGGCTATCTTACAATGAATAAAATTATGGGTACTACCCGAATCAATCAACACTATTACCTTTTTCTTCTTGATATGCCCTTCTATATTGAGAGTTTGAGGAGTGGTAATTCCTGTCAACACATTAGATGATATGGTTAGATTCATTTTTTCTTTCTCTGGGATTGGTTCTTGGTGTATATCCTCTTCTTTTAATGTTTCTTGTTCCTTTTCCTTCTCATCTTCCCTATCTATGTAAATTAATTTCTTCTCAGCACGCTTATGACTTTTAGTGTATTTTCTATCACAATTGTAACAAAGGCCTTTTGATTTTTTTTCTTCCAATTGTTGTGGTGTCAAACTTGTAGGTGGTGAAAGGTTAGGAACAACAAAACTTCCATATTTATAGTTGTGAGTGGTAGGTTTCCTTGTTGCCATAATTTTTCTTTCCATTTTTCTTGCCAACCTAAATGTCTTCTCCAATGAATCAAGTTCCCAAAGAAGAACCTCCTGTTGAATGTTATCCTTTAAAGTCCCTATGAAGACATAAATCCTATGATTCTCTGGAATATCATTTACTCTTATATTCAATTTTTGGAAGTCATCAATGTGCTCTGTCATTGAACCCTTTTGTTTGAAATTTATCAATTGGCTAAAGAAGGTTTTTCTCTTTGTATCCTCATAATGTGCTATCATTTCCTCCATGAAAATTGACCAAGTGACAAGTGGTTTATGAGAACAAATCCCTTTATACCATAGAAATTGATTCAGTTATAAATATAAATATGCAATACGTACTTTTTGTAACAATTGCACATCATGTAGATGAAAATATTTATCCATCTGTAGTATCCATGTTATGGGATCCTTTCCATCAAACTTCTTCATATCGATATTTGGAATATGGTGGGTCTTCAATCCAATGTTAGATTCTACGAAATCATGATTAAAATTTATTTCTTTCTCATCATGAGTTTTCTCTACTACCTTTTCTTCATTAGGAGGCCTTTCTTGTAGCAGCTTTGTCCCACCTTCCTTCAAACCTTCCATGTCTTTCTTCAAATATTCCTTCATACCATTGATATTATCTTCCATGGCACATATAAAACTATTTATCTTAGCTTCGATCACATTCTTTAAATCATCCATCCAATTTTTCTTACTAGGTGTTTCTATTTTCTTGATTCGAGTCATTATTTTTCTTGCTTTAGGAGCTCGATATTTAAAAAATTGTAACTCTGTAATTTCAAATAGTTAAGTTCTGTACTTCCTACTACGGTAGCCCTCTAAGTCCTATTTCTAACCCCACCAGTCTGGTTAATATTGGATTCTTCAATAAAGCGTTATGTCAAATCTCCTATGATGACCTAATTATAGATTAGTTCAGTAGAGTGAACTTGTACGACCTACCATGTGTCAATTTTTCAACCTTAGGACTTGAAATCAATACATATAAAACTATAGTCCATCCTTTTTCTGTAACTTCTTATGAAATTTCAATCTGATTCTCAAAGAGAAAGTTATAACGATTTTATCAATGTCACTTGTTTGGGATGTAATTCAGGAGCCTGCTAAAACCCTAACTTCCTTGGATCATATCTCCAAAACTATAGTGAAACAAGCTCTGCAATTCAGGGTCGAGCTTCATCCAGATTTTGGACCAAATGGGTTTTAATATCAGAGTATTAACCTTCGTATAAAAATAATTATAGTGAAAATTCCACGATGACCTGTTTGGAGCAGCAAAACCCTAGAATCCAAAGCTCTGATACCAAATGTTATGAAACCAGCTCAAAAAAAGATAGAAAAGATAGATCAACGACTTAAGACTCACCCTCTTCGAGGGGGAAACCTCCTTTACATTACAAAAATGAACAATTCTTAGATGATACAAATGACAAGACCTCATCTCTATATATAGGAGTCTAAGGGGTCCCAATACAATCTGAGCCTACATAACAATAATATTGTAAGGGAAAAATAATGACAATAGTGGGATTTTATGGGGCACAATAATAACAACATGGGGACTATATGGGCACAATAATACAATAAGGGGGTTGGACTAATAACAATAAGGGGTTACACTAGTAGTATAGGGACCTAACAACCTCTCCTTTCTCACTCAAGACCTGTTGCGATTCTGAAGGTAACAAAGACTATGGTCTGACCTTGGATGCTCTCGGCATGAAATTTATGTCTTGGTCCTATGGATCCTATTCTGTCTCCATGTCCATTGTCTCAACCATCTACTAAATCTATTGAGAAAATTCCTAAACCTACACCTGCTCATCCTCTTCTTTATCTGATCGCTACTTTGTTGTCTCAACCTGAATAGGCGCAGTTTTCTCTGTTAGTGCACCTTGCCTTTCTTGCTATCCCTGTTTATGCTGTTTTTCCCTTTCTCTCCTCTTGAGCTCTTGCTTTGCTTTCAGCTTCTTTTCCTTTTCCTGCAACTTCCTCTCTATATCTTCCAACCTTTGTTTATCTCTCTTCCTCTATTCTACTCTCCTTTCGCAGTGTCACCTCTTTGCATCTATCTCCAAAGCCACTCTCTCAACAAGAGGATCTTCTTCGAACTTGTATCTTTTCTCAGCCTCTGCACTCTGGGAAATCTTCCTCTTTCCTTTGTATTGCATCGATTTGCTGCTCACTACTGCTATTGTTGTTGCTTCCTATGGTGCTGCTACCTGTAGTGATGCTTTCAATTCTACAGCCATGCTGACCAATTCATTGAGCCTAAAGGAGTTATAGAAATACCTCCAAGGATCTTCCTCTGGCCAATGACATGCCTTGTGGATCCATGGGTAATACACCTTTTCACAATGGTTCTTACATATGTAGTGGGGGCTCACATGGATTGAAACTCTTAGTTCCGAACCCAAACTTCTTCAAGTCCTTGGCCTTGACATCCGTATCCTTCAAGGTGCAGATCTCATACAACCTAATCTGCAAAGGAAAAGTAGGAGATGGTGCCTTCTTCCTCCTATGAATTCCTGCTCATAACCTTGTGGAGATGTGGTATGCAACCTCTTGCATGACTAGCTTGTCCGCGGCAAAACTTAGTAGCTTATCTGGAGGCTTCTCCATGCCAAACATCCTGATGAAGGCGCTATTAGAGCCTAGATTTACCTCAAGCTGAAAAGGTAAGCTTTTAGGTCCACATCAAACCATGCTCAGCCTCGTAGCTAGCCCTACGAGGACAGGAGAGGGCTCTCTCCGGGTCAATCTCAGCAAAGGATAATCAATGGGGCTTGAGATGACTGAAATAACAACTAATTTTAGGCTAGGTATGAAGTGCAAGGATTTGACTTGATTTTTTGGGAGTTTTGTTGGAAAAAGGGAAAGGCAAATTTGGGTCCGAGGATGAGGTCAAATTTTTGCAGAGTTCCAGATGGGGCAAGGTAGGCAGTAGTTTTGATTATTTAGATGAAATGAATAGATAGAAAAGATCGCTGAGGAGCTGAAGAGGGCAAGAGGCTGCAAGAATCCTCTCCAAACAGATGAAAATATGTAAAACTAAACAAAGTTTGAGGCAGAGCACCATAAGCTAATGAATTCTACCTTTGTCACTCAATTTGTTTAGTTTCAGAAGCAAAGAGAAGGGAAATGGCATACATAAAACATCAATGAACTTACAATTACATGAAAAAAAACACTATCAAAACATAGAGCCACAAGGATCCCAACAAGTGCTGCAAAACCCTAGTCTTTCCTTTGCCAAAAATGCAAAAATCAAATGTACAATGAAGTGCCAAGCAATCCTAAGTGTCCCACCATGAAAATGACTGAGAAATTACATGATATAGACAAGCCTAACTCCTTCCCATGCCTCTAGGGGTCGAGCTCATCATTCTAGGAGTTGTTTCAACCATGTCTAAACAAAGAGCTGAAAAATAGGCAAAGAAACAACTTGCCTCTATATGCTAGGAAATTGATTCATTCACTCACATTTCACCTTTTGGTGAATGAATCTACTAAAACAAGTAAAAATGTGCCAAAATTACATCACAGTCATGAAATTACATCAAGTTGGATCAAGAGTAACATTAAAAAGTGAAACTATTCAAAATTGGCCGAAATTCTGAGTTGAAGAGTGAAAAATAGGCCAAAATTCTCTGTGCGCCACACCCAAAATCTCTATGCGTAGCACAACTTTGGAGCTGATTTTGAGGCCCTTTCTGAAGTCCCAATTGAGCTCATGATAGCTCTTTGAAAATCCCTGCCTGTCTACTTTCCAACCCAAGTGAAATTTCTGGATTTGGTGTCCATTTACCCCTCCAAATATCCAATCTTCCAAGATTGCTTCCTGTGTGTCAAAATAGGGGTAGTGAGGTCATTTTTTGAGTATTTGTTGACATTTTGAGGGCTCAAAACCTGCCCAAATTTCTTGGCCATAGATAGGAAAGTATAAATTCTCATGAAAAATCCAGAAATGCAAATTTTTTTGGATTTGGAGCTCCCTAGCAAAAGCGAGCGCCACGTGGTGCGGCGCATAGAGCAGAAAACCCTGTGTTAAAATTTCTATGCGTAGTGGCTTTTTGCAGACCAGTTTTGAGGGCCTTCCCAGTGTCCAAATTTGGCATGGGATATCTCGTTGGAAATTACTTTGAATCTACTTTCTAACCTAGCTGGAATTTGTCAATTTGGAGTTTATTTTCCCTGTCAAAAATCAAATCTCCGAAGACTATTCAAAATGTGCCAAATGAGGCTGCCTCAAGGCAGAGTGCAGTTGCAGTCAACTTGTGAAGGTGTTTCTCAACTCCAAATTGAGCTCATTATAGCTCATTGGAAAGCTCTTTGCGTCTAGTTATCATTTGACTCATCAAGCAAATCATTTGGCCAACCAAGATAGGAGTAAACTTGATTTTCCTAAAGTCACTTTAGAGGTTAATCAATTCTCCCGAGGCAACTGTATTTTTGACATTTCTCTAAAACCATAACAGGTGTGTAAAACGTGAAGGAGGTTTTTCTTCCTTGGCCTATTGTGGACAAAAAATCTCTCATTTATCCCAAAATTCATCTTTTCTTTCTCAAAAACATCATTGGATTAAAACCTATCCCAATGTGTGGAACAGGGGATTTGTCAAAATGAAGTGAAATGAAGGGGATAAAGGGCTTCTAAATTTTTGAGAAAAATTTGGGAAGTAGGAATGGATGTTAGGAAGTAGGGGAAAGTTGAATTTCAAATATTGAGTGAGGGGAAGGGGTCCAAAAGGGCTAAACACAGGCCTAGCCTAGAAAATTGTCAAGTTGTAGCAAGAAACTAGGGTTTGTGCAAAAATGAGGAATTCGGGGGATCTCAGTGATGGGAAGTGTTTAATAAGGTACATTAAGGATAGGGGAAGGTGTATGAACATCAGGATACAATTTTTGCTGATGATTTGACCATCCTAGAGAAATAGCTTCAAAACCATAGGAGAGGGAAATGAACCTTGCCTAGGCACAACTGAAGCATGAACAAGGTGTAAAATGACCCATTGGAACTTGACATGATGATGCCAATCCTCTGAATGATGGTACACTCAGCTGAATGGTGATATGAAGCTCTTGGGACAACAATTAGGGTTTGGGGATTTATGGTTAGGATTTGGGAAAAATGGGAACTTGGGAGAGGGGATTAGTGGATTTAGGGGGTAGGGGAACTTAGGGAATAAGGGAATCAATGGAAACATGGGGTAAGGGAATAAAATTGGTGGTAAACTAGTCAAAACAAAACCCTCACAACAATTTCCTTTGAACATTTTGAAGAGATAGGGTTTGTTCTCCTTTACACATTCATCATGCAATAAACCCCATCACACAATCATCACATTTGAATGCACAACGGTATTGGAGACTCTACCTACTTGAAACGAGGAAAATATGTGTGTTGTTGAGTGATTTGAGCAAGTTTTGAAAGTTTTCAGGCCTCTAGCTGTATGCACCACGCAACATGCCCAATGCGCTGCGCCCTTGTAAAAATGCACTGAGTGTTGAAGCCCAGTGTGCCGCGCCTCACCAATGCACCGCACCTCCTGTCTAGTGCGTTGTGCCAACAACTTACAGCAATTTTTTACCCAAGCTTCACACTCATTCACCCAAATCATTTAGCTTTGGTTCTCTTTGCTCTCTTGCATGTAAATGAACTGTTGAAGCACAAAAATATCTCCTATGGCATGGACTTTGATTCTTCATTTGGCAAACCCACTTTTGTAATGTTGCAGACATTGGCACTTTCACATAACTCTGTTTTTGCTTCCACTTTGATTTTTGGCTGAATGATGAAAATCTATCTATTTTTGGAGGGATGATTGGCATGTAATTTCAGCAAAGGATGACCAGGGCTGCGCCTGAAGTACCTCATGACTGAAAAACTTTAAAAATTACATATTTATTACAAACCATAAATTTGATGATTTCTTCTTCAAAACAGAGTTTTGAAGAAGAATCATGATCAAACATATTGACGAAGAAATTTTGCAATGAAAAATGATTTTGAACCTCCCTCATGTGCCTGTGGACATTATTAGACTTTTTGAATACAAAACCCTAGACCTAATGACTAAAATGAACCTTTTGCTGACCAAGAGACCAAATAGGACTGTGAATGACGTTAAAATTGATTTTGATGTATAGACACGGACCAACAAATACATGACACGAGGGAGATGAGTGACAAGACCGTTCCGTCAGAAAATTGATGCTCCTAATGGAATGTAAATGACTGGACTGAATGAGACACCTAAAAAATGAAATGCAACAAAAGAGATTTTGATCGCTGACGGAGGGATGAAAAGACTGAATCTAACTGTTGCCATCGGGTGAGGCATACCAATCTTCAATGTTAAGCAATGTCTGCATCACTTCTTGGGACATGCAAGGTGGATCCTATTCAAATATCATCCTATCCAGTGGGGTGATGAAGTGGTCAGAGAGCCTTGCCATGACTCCTCTGTAGCTTCACTTAGAGAGCAACTTGCAATAGATGATCACAACATCCTCTTATGGCGTTGATGTCCACCCCATGCCAGATAATTGTTGTCGGGCACAAATTACATCAAGCAAGTGTACAAACATAAAGAATCTTGGTTTCTCATCCTTAGGTGGACTCTGGGCATTAGACACATGCACTTTCAATTGTAAAGCCAACATTCAGTGAATGATATCTGTGCACGGGAAGGTGCAGTACCTACATGCAACCCTATACAAGCCTGACTTGTGAATCTTGACATAGACTTGTCGATCATCCAGATATTCCTTGAAACTACCTGCAAATATGTCATTTATTTCGTACTAGGTAATATTCATGTCCTCCTCTATGAACAACTATGTGTCTACGTAGATAGGAAAATTCATTGGCACCTGTTCAACCATGTCTCTAGTGCTACTCTCTATAGTATACTTTGATCCAACTCTCTTGGAAACCATGATGCCTATATTACTGAGAACCTGCTAAAAAACTAATGTACCTGAAGACAAAGCGAACATTCATGGCAAGAAAATGTTAGCTAAAACACAAAGCACTTCAAGGATTAATCATGCAACAAATTAGGCAACTATTGGGAAAGATTACATAGTTGTGACTTTCAGAGGTGAAAGACTGTCAGCTAGATCTGCACATTGCATAGTCCCAACTACCAGTGAGAGGTATTATTGATTGGGACTACATAGAGTGCAGTCCATTATGGTTAGCTGTGGATTAGAACTATGTAATGTGAACTTTAGTCTAGCTTGATGCTGGCTAGGACTGCACAATGTGCAATCCTAGTGAGAAAGACTGGGGACTGTCTCCCAGAACTACACAGAGTGCAATTAGAGCCATCCACTGACATCCTCTACACAATTCCTGGAGCCAAGGCAAAGCCTTGAGTTCTATAAATTCCCAGTGCATGCTAGGAGAAGCTAGATCTGAGTCAAGGTAGCCTAGATCTACCCAAGGGAAACTTGAAAATGAGTAGATTTGAATGCATAAGAAAAGGATGGTGCAGTTATGAGTGAATGGTCATGCATGCAATCAAAGCAAGTGTAGAAATCAATCAAATGGACAAATGACAAAGCTGATGGGGAGAGTGGTGTAGTTTTCCAAGGCAGTGTAAGAACTAGATACACCAAGTCACAGAGGGTCAGATTTTGGTTAGACAAGAAAGCAAGTGAATACAAGATGTAATGTGATAGATAAATTCAAATGAAAGCACAAGCACTTGAGTAGTGCAAGACAAACTACTAATATTTAAGGAGGGAGGCTCGAAAACAAAGCGAAGGAAAAATTTTGGAGGGTGGTCGTATCTGCTACAACATTGGTGAAACACTGGTACAACTCCAACTCTCTGTATGGACCTTGTCTTATGTAAAGCAAGTCTAACTCCTCCAGAAGTGTTGTTCGATTCTTTGAATGTCATGGCTTCCTCACTAGCTTGAGTTAAAGATATAGTCCATGCCATTCTCTTGATTGGTTAGCACAGATACCAAGCCAAGTCAACTGAGTTGTTTCGATTGGGGATGAGGGGTATATTTTTGCACAAGTAATGTATATTTTGAGAGTTTAAGTTTCATCTCTGGTGTTTCTCCACTGCCAGCAGGTATGGAGAGTACCATGATGTTTTTACTTCAGGAATGCAATCATTGCTTTGCTGCCAGTGAGACTACACAATACCTCGACAAAGTTGCTTGCTTCACCTCTCTGTGTAGGAAACCTTTCTCTTCTTCCACATTTATTATATTTTTCATTTTTCATTTTTTCAAAGTACTGTGCATAGGCACTTATTTATTTCATGAGGTGGAAGAGGGATCTTGACTTATTGAGAGCAGAAGAGGTTGTCCCTTCAGAGAAGTGTTATATATACCTCTGACATACTTGTTAATGTTTTCCCCCTCACCTTACTCTACTCGATTGAGTTGATAAGGGTTAACCGAATATAGAAAAACTGACTAGAGTAGGCGGTATTAGTTAAAAGTGAAAGCGTTGTGTTTTCACCAAGACTCACTCTCAACAAAACATATTTTCCATCAAGGTATCATTGAATGAAAGAATGAAATATCGTCATAAAGAGAAGGTATATGGATAGACAAATGTTGATAGATGTACAAGTCCCCTTTTACTTCACCCTGCTTGTCTCAAGAGCCAAACACGGTTTCATGGGGAGCTAAACCTACAAGTGAAAAAAAAAAAAAACAAACGAAGCAAAGGACAAAAGTAGAACAAAAGGAAAACAAGTAAGCAAAGAAAAACATGAAAGAAAACACTACTCCTACTCCTAAACTAAATAGTGCATGGGCCTGCTCACATGAAGTGATATTTCCAATGTAGCCACTGACGAATTGGGTGGCCCATGTTGGTGAAGGCATGGTCGATAAGAAAGATATTCGGGTAAACCAACATGCAAGAAAGATAAAACAATGAAAACAAATAGGCTCGAATTTTGAATGCGTCCACAGAAAAGAAAAATGTAAAAGTGCAAGTCAAACACTCTACAAACATACCATGGTGTGACAATGCACTGTGTGCAAACAATGAACATGCGCTCTCCTTTGATCTTTGAAAATGAAAAAACATGATGAAAGAAGAAAACTTTCGCTTCACAACATGACTTGCTACATATGACTCCTCTAATGCATGAGCAATAGGATCATGTGATTCTAGTGGAGGATGTGAATTTGTGGATTAGGTTGATTTTTAATGTGCACAGGAGAGTGATGAGAAGCCTGAGGTGGTTCAACAGATTTCTGATTGGGAGCAGAACTAACATTAAGACAACGACGACCTAACATAACCATAAGCTCAGGCTGAAGTGACTTGATAACTTAGAGAGTTTCCACTTCGTCGGTAGGTAGATCATCAAAGACTAGCGGCTTAGAAAGATCAAAAGAAAGTGAATCAAAATCGTGATAGAATGAATGAGTAAAGAGATCATGATAACCATGATCAAAAAATTTGAGATGAACAATGGCATCCTCATGATCTGACAAAGCATATAGATGGGTAGATGAGAAACATAAATTTTCACCCCCTGAATTTTTGGAAATGAAAGATGACAGATTGAATGGATTCAGAAGGAAATATTTGTCCTCTCCACAATTAAATGATAGACTGACATCCCATGTGTCCTTTGAATGATTGGAAATAGAAACATTTGGGAATGAATTTTCACAATACAAATTAGAAATGAAAAGATCACAAAAGATGTCAGGATAGAGCAGATGAGGGATGGACAAAAGGAGGTGATCCTTCATTGCAAGTTATTCCTCAGATTCCCACACATAATCATAAAAAATAACAGCACAGGTTGGCTTCTCAAAACCAACTCCATCAACAACTTAATCCTCATGAACATCACATGTGGAGTTTGGAATGGATGAACACAAGACAACAAAATCCGGAGGATCAACATAACGAAAGGAAGAAGGTTGAGAAGTCTACATGACAACCAACAGGCTTGCAGTTCACATTTGTGCAAATACCCAGAGCAGGTGGGGTGGGAGGAGGTGACCGTTCAACATATGGGTTCGTAACTTCTCCCACCTCATCCTGTAGATCTAGAGCTATTTGATGTGGAGTGAAGGATGAGTCACCAGTGACAACAACCTTGTCCATATTAGATTTGGCATCTCTAACATTGAGCCATGATGGGGGGAGGTGAATGATTATAACTCTTGAAGATTTTTAGATACGTGAAGAAGATACTGAAACCTTTCCTTGAGAAATTTCCAATCAACTTCATCTTCGGGGATTTGAAAAGAAATATTTTGGAAGCGCTCCAAAAATTTCCAAAGAGATTCATTAGGTTCTTTCCGTAATTCCAATTTTTTTTATTGAGTGCTTAACAGACATAATGATAGAAAGCACGAACTAACTATCCGGTCATGTGATTGTAAGAGAGAATGGAGGCTGCGGGCATTGTGCGACACCATTTCCGTATGCATATTTCAAATGTGTAAGCGAACAACACACATGTAATGTTGTCAAATGGGACTTCATTCCTACAACAGAAGCCTGCGAAGGCAACTGCGTGCCTTAGTAGGGTTGCTTTTCCTTCACCGTCATACTTAAATTGTGACAAGTCATCAAGAATGTCCTTCAATACGTTGAAATTGTCTACATGAGAAAAAAATGTTGGAGGTATGATTGTAATGTAATTTATTAATGATGTGCAAAGATGAACAAACTTTGAGGACTCAGCGTGTCATCTAGAAATGTTGACGGTGCTGGAGAGGCCAACATGTTAGGGGATCTCCCCGATAAGAATTCCCAACTAGACCTCAGACTATTTAGAGTAGGAGGCCTAGGAGTGGGTAGTACAAAGGTAACTTGACTGCGGTAGTGCGGAAAGGTAAGCATGATAAATTTGTCAGAAGAAAGTGTGTGAGCTTGCAGCAAGTCAAGTTATATGCATGGGGGTTTTAACACATAGAGGGGAAAAGGAATTTTTCCCCTTAGAAGCTTGTAATAGTACACAGTCTGAAAGGAACACACGAGCTGAATGACATCACAGGATGGAAGCAAAATAGTCCACAATCCAAAGCGATGATTTAATACAACAACACATCTTCAATAAGATTCGTACAATCATATACAAAATAGTTCATACACAAATGCGTAAGTGAAATAACATACATTGCTAAATTAACCAGAATAGTCGAACTACAATAACAGCATAAGCAGGAAAATGTGTTGGCTTAGTTATATATATTAAGTCAAAGTTCCATCCATATATACACCATTGACAGCCACTAGCCCCAATAGTGGAACATTAGAGTCAAAACTGCCTGTGCGTCCATAGATATGTACTCGCTCTACGCTATGGAGAAACCAAGACTCATCACAACACTCTCCAAGCCTTCTCTAAGCAATGCCTAACCAAAATCTTGGCTCCCAAAAGCCTATACTATGAGTTATGAGGTTCTATATATAGCAAAGGGTAGGGTTACCCTTGAAATTCCCCTTTGACTCTTGGACTACCCTCATGAGTCTTCACATTACATAGTGATTTTTCACATTTCACTAGTGACACTTGGAATTTCACTCATAATATATTTACAATAATACAATTTCCACATATACCCATGTGGGAAATAAATAATATTGAGTCAACCTAACAAGATAAACAACATCACTCGAGGTCTTGGGGAAAGACCAACTTGGTAACCTCTTTGTGGTGATCTTCAGAGAAGAACTCATATCAAACCTGGTACTACACTATCGTGTCCCCATACTGTTTGGTGATGTCTTTATCGAAGCAGATTCTCGCCTCCATGGCTTCTATTTGAAGCCTTTATCCAAATCATCCTAAAGCATGCGCAACATTGTCCTGAGTGTGGCTAGACCACTGATATACTTATACATGTTCTCTATGCTTGCTACAAGTCATTATTGGTGGCTTCATGCATCAACCGCTCTATGTACCCATCGACCTCTAGCATGACTTGGTTCTTCCTCATGGTTTGAGTGAGGGTTTCGATGGAAAGGGTCTTGTGTGTCCTCACTATGACATCCAGATTCCTATAAAACCATGCATAGGAACCCTCAATGTTGGCGATGAGCGGAGGGAGCTAGTCATAGTTCTGGATCAACGTCTAAATTTTTGATTTGTCTAGCTCTGCTTGTAACTTCATCATATTGTGCAATTAAATAAGTTCCCCTTTATACCTCATTGTCCATTCATGTACATAAGCAATGGTAGTGTGGATGTCTTTGAGAGTTTGGGTTGTCTTTGCACACTGCTGCTGAAAAACGTATAGATGGAGAACCACTTTGTGCACAGTGACAAATACTCTATACATCGTCTACATGGTGGTCTCCAAAGTTGATATCTCTGCAAGTATTTTTTTCTTCATTTCTCCCATAGTGGATCCTACAGATTGCTTTATTCTCTGCCTCACCTCTTGCAAGTTCTTCGCCATTCGATCATTCTCTGCTATCAAGAAATTAATCGTCAAACTCATCACTTTTGCATAAGCCTTAGAAGACTCGGCCATGGCAGTTGGATGTCTTCTAACATCTGATACAATCACCCTTTCCTTTATCTGTGAAGGTGGTATGTGATCATCCGAGAGCTACTTTCTACATACATGTACAATATTGTGTTATGAATTGTCGAATGATAGATTGTACACATCCATCTCCAAATCATCATCAAGGATAAAAAACTCTTCCTTCTCGCTCAGGACCGATTTTGATTCTAGAGGTGGCAGAGACTATGGTGCAACGTCAGATGATCTTGACATGCGATTATTATCTTGGCCTTGTGGCTCCCGTTCCATCTCCATGTCCGTTGTCTCAACCACTTGCTCAACCTGCTGAGAAAATTGGTGAACTTGCACCTTCTCATCCTCTTCTTCATCTGCTAGATCCTCTACTATCTCAACCTATATAGGCATAGTTTTCTCTGTTAGTCTGCCTTGCCTTTCCTCCTATCCGTGTTTCTGCTTGTCTTCCCTTTCTCTCTTCCTAAGATCTTGCTCTGCTTTCAACTTCTTTTACGTTTCCTGCAACTTCCTCTGTGTATCTTTCAACCTTTTCTTATCTCTGTTTCTCTGTTCTACTCTCCTTTCACGCTCTCACTTTTTTGCATCTACCTCCAAAGATACTCTCTTAACAAGAGGATCTTCTTTGAACTTGTAGCTTTTCTTAGCCTCATGCTCTAGGCAATCTTCCTCTTGCCTTTGTCTTGCACCGATTTTCTGCTCACTGCTGCTTTTGCTATTTCTTCCTATGGTGCTATTGTTTGAAGTGCTACTTTGCATTCTATACCCATGCTGACCTATTCATTGAGCCTAGAGGAGTTATAGAAATACCTCCAAGGATCTTCCTCTGGCTAATGACATGTCCCTTAGATCCATGGGTAATACACCTTTTCACAGTGGTTCTTGCATATGCAGTGGGGGTCATACAGCTTGAAACTCTTGGTGCCAAACCCAAACTTCTTCAAGTCCTCGGCCTCAACATCTGTATCTTTCAAGGTACGAATCTCATACAACCCAATCCACAAAGGAAGAGTAGGCCATTGTGTCTTCTCCCTCCTATGTAGTCCTACTGATAACCTTGTGGAGATGTGGCATGCAACCTCTTGCATGACCAACTTGTCCATGGAAAACATCAGTAGCTCATGCAAAGGCTTCTCTGCATAAAACATCTCGATGAAGGTGCCATCGGGTGAGGCATACTAGTCTGCAATGTTAAGCAATGTCTGCATTGCTTCCTAGGACATGCAAGGTGGATCTTGTTCAAATAGAATCCTATACAATAGGGTGATGAAGTGTTTAGAAAACCTCATCATGATTCCTTGGTAGCTGCACTCTGAGAGAAAATTGTAATAGATGTTCACAATATCTTATGATGGTGTCCATGTCCACCCCATGCCAGGGAATGACTGTTGGGAAAAGATTGCATCAAGAAGTTGCATGGACATAAAGAATCTTTCTTACTCATCCCTAGGCAAACTTTGGGCATTAGACACATGCACTTTCAACTGTAGAGAAAACATGTTAGACATAACCACCGAACTCTCCAAGAAGGTCTTCATGCTCTCTTGGTCATACAAGCAGCATCCAAAGGTGACCAAGAATTGCTAAGCCTTCCTAAGTGACTTCGTCTTGTAGACCTGGTTGGGTGTCACTCTGAAATTTGATGGCACTATTACCCAACGCTTCATGATGTCTCTAGTGTTCACTTCACTATTGGGAGTGTAGAAAAATGCATCCATGTAGTTCACCGACTGCGACAAGTGATACATCTGATGGTAGTTTTCCATCCTGAAGGTGGATTGTTGTGTTCCACTAGTACTACTCAATGTCATTGTCTTGGGATAGGTATATGAGAGAATCCAGTGAATGATATCCGTGCATGAGAAGGCGGGGTACCTGCATGCAACCCTGTACAAGCCTGACTTGTGAATGTTGACATAAACTTGTCGATCTTCCAAATCTTCCTTGAATATGCCTACAAATATTTCCTTTATTTTCTATTAGGTAATATTCATGTCTTTCTCTACGTAGATAGGAAAGTTCATTGGCACCTGTCCCACCACGTTTCTAATGCTACTCTCTACAATATCCTTTGATCTAGCTCTCTTGGAAACCATGATGCCTATACTACTGAGAAGATGCTCAACAACTGATATACTTGGAGACAAAGGAGACACTCATGGCAAGAAAATGTCAACTAAAACACAAAGCACTTCAAGGATCAATCATGCAACAAACTGGGCAACTGTTGGGAAAGATTGCGTAGTTGTGACTTTCATAGGTGATAAACTATCGGTTGGATCTATGGATTACACAGTCCCATCTGCTAGTGAGAGTTATTGCTGACTGAAACTATGCAGAGCGCAGTCCAATATGGCTAGCTGTGGATTGGAACTACGTAATGCATAGTTTAGTATGGCTTGATGCTGGCTAGGAATGCGCATTGCGCAACCCCAATGAAAAATATTGGGGACTGTCTCCCAAAACTATGTAGAGCATATCTGGAACTAGTCACTAGAAGCATCTACATAATTCCTGGAGCCAAGGCAGAGCCTTGAGTTCCAGAGATGCGCAGTGCATACCTGGAGAAGCTAGATTTGAGCCAAGGTAGCTGAGGTCTGCCCAAGGGAAATTTGAAAGAAAGTAGATATGAATGCATAAGAAAATGATGGTGTAGATCTGAGTGAATGGTCATGCATGCAATCAAAGAAAGTGTAGGAATCAGTCAAAAGGACAAACAACAAAGCTGGTGGGGAGAGTCGTCGCAACAATGACCGTTAGTGCAAAAATGGGGTTATGCATGTGACGCTTAAGAAAGACAATCAAAAAATTAAACAACACTTCTACAAGTTAAGAAAAATCTAAAACACCAATGGTTGTTCAATAAAAAATGCAAAACAACACTCACACGAGCCAAGGAAACAAAAGCAACAGAAAAAGCAGCAAAAGACTTGAAAGACAAAACTTACCTGGAAAAGTTGCATCGATTGTGCCAAAGGTTCCTAGATGCCTTGGGAATGCCATAGCTCCAAGATCAAATGTGAAAATGAGCTCTGGTATTGTCCATTAAAGATATTAGATCAATTTAGGGTTTATGATGCGCATCCCAAAAATCTAGGAAAAAGTAACAAGTGGCGAAAATTTCTAAAATTAGCTCAAGTGTAACTCCCACTGCTAAAAATAGATCTCTATTTTTTAGGGAAGCTTTTTATCTTTTATTTTTCAGGAAAGGATTCCATGCATGCATGGAGAGATTGTGCAGTTCCAAAGGGAACCGGGAAAGTTGCTGACACATGCATTGGACAACAATTGAGGGAATGCTTCTACAAAATTCCTGGGTTGAGTGGCTTTGACTTCCTCTCATGCTCTGTACAATTTCCAAGCTGAAGACAAGATTTCAGCTGGGTCTACACATTTATGGAGATGAAGCTCACTGCTAGGATGATCTGTGCAATTCTTGAGATCAAGGCTCATTGCTGGGCTACTCTACACAGTTCCTAAGAGCAAGGTTGACTACCCTCTAGGACTGCATAGTTTTCCAAGGCAGTGCAAGAACCAGATTGACCAATTCATGGGGGGTCAGCTTGACAAAGAATGTAACTGAACACAAGATGTAAAGAGATAGATAAATTCAAATGAAATCAAAATTACCTGAGCAGTGAAGACAAGCTGCTAAGATTTAAGGAGTGAGGCTCCAAAACGAGGCGAAGTAAAAATTTTGGAAGGTGGTTTTATCCGCTACAACAAGAAGGCGGGTGAATATTTACATAGTGGTACATGTTCCTCTTGTTGCATGATATATTTTTTTCACATCTGTTTATAGTTTTAAATTCATATAGTAAATTTCTTCATGTTCAATTTGAAATTTTTTCTCAAAATTCATAAGTTGCTATGACAAATTCAACTAATCATTATTTGTGTGTCATTTTCCTCCTTGGAAAATTTTAATTCATCCTTGTATGGATGCCCAGGTTTAAATTCTGCTCTTTACTCTGTTCATACCACTACTACAACAAATTTGATCAATTACCCATAGGTCTTCCTACCTTTCCCTTGTGTGAATTGCATCATATCCATAATTCGTTCAGACCTATAACAACACTATGATTTTAAGTAGTCCTACCCTCTGCACACACCTTTAATAAATCAAAATCAAAATCATCCTGACGATCATAACCAACCTAAAATCTAGATCCTATCTGTCATCTAATTGATTTATAGAATAAAAATAGTGAGAGAGCCCTCTCGAAGCCTAGGGAGGATGGACCTTAGCCTAAATGAGGTTTGTGGTTACCTCTATGGTTTCTCTCCTCAACCTGGAGGAATTTATAGAGTGATAACACATATACTTACAAGATTAATGAGCCAAGATGTGTTGGGCTGATGTGGCCGCATGTATATGTGTGTTTTTGGCTAGTGTGTCTATGTTCATATCATTTGGAAGTCTACATGATTATGTTGTTTTAGGCTGGTGAACCGATTTGTAAAATGGCCAATGATCCTAGCTATGTAAATATGTAATCACAACCATATTAATAAAAATATATCAATGTTGTATATTAAATCAAACAAGAGAGTATGGGGTCTAGGGCTCCATGAGTGGGAAACGAGATTAAGGGGCTAAGGGATGAGGGGATTAAGCATCGGGGCTAAGCCATTCTTAAAATGGGCATAAAGTCAAAAGTGTACATGTTTTTATCCTAACATGGGAAAAGAGGCATCTTTAGGTGCCACTTGTCAAGAAGAGGACATCCATAAAAAGGTGAGGAGTTTAGTATAATTCCCATCATTCTTTCCATTATTTTTGTTCAATTTTACCCCTATGACTATAGGAATTTCTTTGGGGAGAGATGGACACTAATGTTACTAAGATACCCTATCAATCCTCGGTGGATTTAAGTGTTCTCTTTTCCTTGGGTTACCTTGGTTTAGGATGAAGACTTGGAGGGAGAAGTGTATGTATATGTTTCCTAGTGTGAGGCTTGGAGGGTACCTAGAGAATCCATAAGGTAGTTGAGGTTGGGTGAATTTATTTACAACAAATTTACAACATAAATATGTCAATATAAGAGTGTAGGCTTAGAGGTGTTACACAATATGTGTGGAGATATGGACACTAGTAATATTTTATACTCAACTACTACAATAAGGCTTCTACCTACTATTCGACTTTTATTCTCTAGGCAAAAAACTTATAAGGCTAACTCCTATGAGGCCAATCAAATTCCAACATGGTACTTCTAGGTCTTTCCTTCAGTAGATGTAACTCTCATATCTAGTAATAATGAAATTGAACCTATTTTAATGTTTTGATAAGACAACCTAATCTATGGGGACCACTCGGTCATGTCACAGAACCCTTCCCTCAAGGTTTGTAGTTTTTCACACTCAAAAGGAAGGTGTTCTTACATCCATGGAAGGCTGTGATTCGTTAAAGGAAGCTTCAGTGCTCAGTCTTGAAAATCAAAAGAAATCTGCAATAAAAGAATCAATGCATAAAAAAAAAAACTTAAAACCACCAACTATGCACAATGCTACCAAACCAATCTCATAAAGTAAATCTCATGACATAGTGGTGTAGCTTGATTAACAAAATAAAACCTAGATTCATCAATGAAACATTGTTATATGCATTAAGTCCTACTATGTGCTTATAAATTAGATAAGGTGTAGGATAAGGTATAAATCACATGTGAATCTTGTTAACTTGTTAAAGAAATACCTATTATCATTTATAGAGTTACAAATATGAGTGTTAAGTTCATATATATTACAATTTACACTATGAATAGGAAGAAATCAAGTATTCATTTGATTCATAATATAATATATATATATATATATATATATATAGGGTCCTCTCTTGCTTGCTTGCTTTCCTGCGTCTGACTGCCTTCCTGGTTATACAGAGACTAGCCTTCCAAGAGTGATCCATGTCCAAGAGGATCCTACACCAGTTCCAATTTCCTACAAGACAAGGCTTCACCCGATCCTACAATCTAAAATAGATCTACTATATATAATCAATCAACAGTAGATCTACTACTGTAAAGATACATAAATGATAATGTAGAGTAGAGAGACCCTAGTTATCTCACTGGTGATTAGAACTACCTTTCCGTAATAATAATAATAAAAAATTAAAAATTAAAAATTAAAAAATTACTATGTATCATAAACATAGCATAAACATCATGAATACAAACCAAATGAAACTCTCATATACTCACTCTATGTTCCTATTGAGAAAACTATGACTTATTATATCAAATCTCATTATAATGAAAGAAATATTTGTACCAAAATACAAATACCAAGCACCAAATATATAAATACGATGTCCACAAGATTCATTATCACTTATTGAATCAATCAAGAAAAAAAGTATACTCTACGATGCCTTCAATCAATAACATGATCAATTAAACCTGAACTCACAAATCAATTGCGAAGAACATACATCACATCGGTTTGTTATGTAATAAAATGAGGCACAAGTTAGTATATCAACATGGTTATAGTAAGAAAATTCCTATACGTTATTTGTATATAAAACATGATCACACAACTCAGATCCAAAGTCCAAAGATCAGGTAAAACCCATATTACTTTGATTCACATAGTGGTTATGGTACAGAGCTACCACAAAACTTAAATCCATTCATCAAACATTATGTACTTGATATATTGATAAACACAAAGCATTTTGTAAAGAATAAACCAAGGTATACATGCAAGCTATAAAAAATCACACCAGACTACCTACTATAAACACCAAAAAATGAGGAAACATGTTGGATTGGTGGACCCTTTCCAATCCAGCAACTCTGCCTATAAAAAAAAGTTAACTCAAATTATATTATTGCATAGGACATGAATGCAAATAACAACAACAATATTTCATTACAAAAATATCTAGAGATTACATTGATACTAACATGCAGTAGCACTCTAGTGATCACCACACATGGTTGTAATAATGGAAGAATCTCCCCTCTGTAATCGATAACCTATTCTCTTCCCATACATTTATACAATAAAGAGCATGGGGGAAATTGGAAACATGGCCTTCAAAAATGGCATGTCAAACTATCATTAGTTTATAAAATATTTTCTTTCATGTATTCCTAGTTGAAGATCTAATTAGATAGGACTTATTTAGCATGAAATCTTCTGAGAATAGCTTGATTTGATTTATTTTTCTAACTGGTTTCTTAGTTTGGGGTGTAGTTAGTCAATCGCCACAACCAAAAATATACTATTGAAAGAATGATATGTATCTCCCAATCCACCCAATGTTTGGAGAAAATTCACTTCTTAGTCTAATTATATATTCTCTAAAAAAAACCCATGTCTTTTATTTTACATATTCTTCTTTATTTTCTTGGAAATCACAACCAAATTTAGTCACTCCATTATGATTGGCACAAGTTATCCGAATTGTTGATCTTGAGCTATAGGTGCAAGGAATTGGCCTTGATGAAAGATAATATGAAACCATTTCAATGTCCTTAAGAACAAAACTTGCATTCTATAATTTCCTTTGGAGTTGCATAGGTATGCCAATCTCGGAGGTTGGTTATAGGAATTGCATAGAAGCTATAGGAACTAGGCACAACTGTCATGAATAGAATCAAGGATAATCCTATCTAATTCATTAAAAATAAAGGAAAATAATGACAGTAAACTACTTTAGCATTATAAGGCTAATTTCGACATATTCATGAGAAATCCAGGTAATAAGGGCAATCGGGAGGAAATATGTAATAAATGTTAGCATTGTACTGATGGAGTTGATGTCAACAGGGTCTTAGTATTTTTTTTCATGTCATTGATTTCAACTTGATGATGGTAGGCCTCATGATTTGTGATGTGTTTCCATTGGTTTGATGCAATGATCATGTTCTGATACAAAGATGGTGATCCATGCAGAGGTGTTTGGCCAACTAGGCCTCCATGTCCTTGATTTGATGCTAAGATGTTTATGTTACTGAGGTGTTTTGGTCACTTTTAAAGGCTTGGATAAGTCCTACAGATGATGAAGGAGGCATGCCAAGGAAGATATTCAAGTCCAAGTAGAAGATTTATGGGTTTTCCTAAGATAAGCCATAGTTGCAAGGAGTTAGACCTACACAGTGTGGCTGTAGAATCTCATTCACTGGGATGACCATGGTAAGAGTGTAGCTATAGCCTTTGGGAGTTAGTTATTGTCCCTGTAGCTGTGGCCTAAACATAAAAATCTCTGCATTCGTCATGAATCTCAGGGGTTTTATTGTTTTTTTCTATTGTTTTGTTTAGGATTTTTCATTAAAAAGTTGGAAAAAGGTTAACTAATTTCTAGAAGGTGGTTAAAGCGAAGAATATTTCTCATTCAATGAAGTTAGTGTCAAGATAAAGTTAAGGAGATGAATATGGATCAATTCAAGTATATGAACATAGTTGCTAAGTGCTCCATCACCTGTAGCATTTATTGATTTAATCATCTCAGAAAATTACAAATAGCAAAATGTTATGAGGTTATTTGGCCGGTTATTTTGTGTGAGAGAGTTGCTATAGTGCATTGAGAGCCAATGGTCAGAGGAGAGAAATAGATGTGGCAGATTGCTGAAGGCGACCAGTTTACAATAGAATTTTGTGTGCATGCTATAAAAATTGTTTGGTGCAAGTTTATGAAGACATTGATGGAGGAGAACGTTGTTATCATGGAGAGTTCATCTTAGCATATTTTATACAACACAATTGTATTACTAACATGGTGTATGAAGGGGTTTATAGCTCGGTAGATCATATCTTTATTCCAGAATATTTATATGCATGAGTTTGTGCATTCATATTTGTTATGCTGCTAGAGATGATTTTGAGAGTGTGTATGCAAGAGGATTGTTCCATGGTGTTGTAGATCCATATAATGTTGTATTTTGTAGTGAGGGTTTCATTTACTAATATGGTTTTGTGTGTAAGAGCCACAACTTATTTGTATGCTACATATTATTGTTCAAGGATGAGTCATTGTTTTCAAAATATATGTGTTGTTGATGGAGTCATGTTTAGTGCATGCATGCAAGAGGTTTTTTGTGACTGCAAATTCATACATATGTTGATGATTGTATTGTGATAAAATTGGTTGTGGTTGAGATATTGTGGTATAAGTGATTGTATTCAGTGGATGATCTTATTGTATGTTGTGAACCCAGTTTGAAAATTGATGAAAAGAGGTTCACGATTGTTTGTATGCAGAGTATTGGGCCATAGTTTGAGAATAGATTAAATAAGTTCCATGATATGTGGTGGGGGTTGAGCCTTCACGGCGAAAGTGGTGGCTTTCAAGTTCAAGTTGTAGAGGCATCCTTCAGGTGGTTTTCTGAGAATGTTGGGGTGGTGGCTTCCAACAGGTGGTGGTATGCAAATTTATTCATGGGTTTTGTATAGAGCAAGTGGTGGCATGCACACTGGTTGTGGATCGTGAATCAGATGTAAAGAATTTTTACATAATATAAGAGACGATGACGAAGGTTATCTGTTGATGGTTCTTTTTACCCTTATGGTTTCGACCTTAGATATGGTGTTTTCATGCGGTTGATTGATGTGTTGTGACTGTTACTACTCATGGTTATTTTCATTATTGTTTCTATGGTTGTTTGGTTTCTTCTTATGATTCACATGCTATGATTTGTTAATGTTTAATATGTTATTGAAACTTAATTTATGCATGAATTAGTGATTGTGAAAAAGAAGTAAAAATTGGTATAAGTTGGACATAATTGACATTGCTGATTCACATCCCCCCCTCTAAGTAGTGCTCAAGGTTTCTAATAGTTGGTATCAAAGAAATGGATTTTGGTTGCAATTTGATCGCTAAAGAGTAGATTCAGGAAAAGTTGGTTGAAAATTGCAAAACAAATATAAAAAATTTAGAATGAATTCTTCAAGTGTCTGCACTCACTACAACTAATTTCAAGGTATGGCAAGTAAAAATAAAATCTTTATTATTATCTCATGGATTTGACTTTTGGTGGCTTATTTTTTAAGGATGTGGAGAAAAGTCTAGCTCAGCAAAGGCATTGTAGAAGGATTCTATAACAAGGTTCTTAATTTATGAAAATATCCATAATGCAGATTTGGAGAAATTAATGGATCTGAAATATGTAAAAGAGATTTGGGAAATATTGGAGATCCTATACTGTGGTGATAGTAGCATTAATAGTGGAGAACTATAAATGAGCAACAAAAAGAAAGGAAATAATAAGGGCTTGAAGAAGGAAAATGCTTATCTTGAAGGAACAAATACCCCTACTACGAATGGTGCAACAAATCAAAGTGACAAATCATAAAGTGAAGCTACAATTTAACCAATTGTGCATCAAGAGAACAAATCTGAAGGTAAAAATATGGATGATTTACATTTGAGTTATGATTTTAATGGATATGATGACCTATGTAGAGAATAAGATAATGATTACATGCTCCTTAAGGCATAATATGAATCAACAAAGGTAGTCATTGAAACATTATCCAATGAAGTGAGTACTCTAACAACTACATGTAGGGATCATGAGAAGCTGTTGCAAATCTTTGAATAAAATAAAAATGCACTTAGAGAGGAGATCTTTAGCCTGAATATTTAGTTGTAGGAGGCCAATGTAATTGAGGATGTATTGAATAATAAGCAAAAGGAGAAAGAAATATGAATTGTAGTCTTGGAAGGTCACGTGGTTTCCATGAGGAAACAATTAGATAAGAAGAATGGTCATCTGAGGCAAGGTGAGAGAACCTAGATCTTGGATAGTATGCTAGAGAGCCAAATATCCCCAATGAAAATATCTGGTCTTGGATTTGGAGAGGCTAGATCACAACTAGGAAACTGTACAATGAAGAACCAAAGAAGCCTACAACAAAGGTTGTGACTAGTAGTAGAAATGAGAAAGGAGAGAGACACCAATTCCATAAGAAGAAACAAAGAAAAGAACCAAGAGGAGAATTTACATCCAGAAGATCTTTTGTTCTTAGAGATGATAGTGGAAGATTTTAGAGGAGGAGTGAAAACTTATTTTCCCTTGATGGACGAGGGCATGTGTTTTGATTAGCACAATTTTGGACATGTGGAATCAACTTATAGGAGCACAATGCACACATATATGCAACAATTTGATTAGACAGGAAGAGGACCCGCTTTTAGGTATCTAAGTTCATTTAATGTTTTTTGTTATGCTTGTATCTTGTTTGGCCATAATTCCATTGATTATAGATCTAGTATGAGGAGATGGAGATCCAACATGAGAAATAAAATATTATATCTCTTGGCTTCATATAATGGGTCATATAAAATGTTATGTGTGTCACAATTTTGGACACATGGCCAAATATTGTAAGATGCCTGGATCCTTCAAGCCATCTAGTCAAAAGGATGAGACAAAGGATAATGCTCAAATAAGGAACCAACCAAGAACCATGTGGAGGAAAAAGCAAGTGTAGCTAGGAAAGTGTGGTATTTCCCTTTGCTTCCATGATGAAGATGATAAGTGGTATATTGATAGAAAATATTAACACCATACATCAGGAGATAGGAGTAGATTTCACTTCCTGAAGAGAACCATGAGTGGGCATGTTGCTTTTCGAGGTAATGAACCAACAATATTGTTGGGAAGAAATAAATCCAACCTTGGTGAAAGAGGACCAATGTAGATGATGTGTGGATCATTGAGGGTCTTGTTGACAGTGCTGTAAATTCATCAACCAAGGGGTCTCCTTGATGTGAAGTCTCAATTAGACCTCACACTGTTTGGTGTAGGATCCCCATATGGAATATCTGCCCGATTTCCATATATCTTAAAGATATGCCTTGGCTCTAACTATCAACCAAAGAGAGAGGGATGCAATGGTATCTTTAAAAAGAAAGAAGGTGTTCCTAGTGAGTGTTCAGTTATAAATGTGTCAAGGCTCTTCTACTGTGGAGATGGGAGAAAAAGTGAGCCTCTAAGTGAGAGGTAGTATACCACCCAAGAAGAGACACACATAAACAAGAAGGATCCGTTTAACATCCAACGAAATAGTCCACAACAAATGCAACGGTAATTACAACCAATTAGTGAGATATGCTTGTTTAATATCATCCGGAGTAGTCCACAAAGATGGGACATCATTAATAACCATTACAACATATTATCAACAAGATAAGTACTAAAATAATCGAAATAAGTAAACTATATTAGCACATGTGAAAGAAAACATTAAATAGAAACATCCACAGAATAGTCTTACAAACATTCATAATCCATGCATGAAGAACGTATTGGCCTTGAAGGCTTCTAATATTAAGTAAAATTTCCAAGACACATGTATACAATGTACATCACTAGCTCCAATAGTGGAGCATTTGAGCCACTCCTTTATCCTCAAAGAACTAGCTTATCTCTCTAATGCCTTGCGGGAGGAGCCAAGGTGAAAAATTCCTTTGCTTATACAATGAGGGTCTATATATAACCAAGGGGTGAAGCATCACCCTCCTTGTGACTCTTTGACTACCCTCATGAATGTTTGACTTCCTATGACATTTCAACTTACATGACTCTTCATATTCCATGTGTGTCCCTTGGGCTTCCATTTTACAATACATTTTGAATATACATGATCCATAATGATGATGTGTCCTATGACAACTCCTAACATGACATGACATGACATTGATGACATGGACTGATTAATGATGTGGCAGTGTCATGCTAGTGAAGCTTTTGTGTCTCTTATATACGCTTGAGAATGCTTTTGTCTTCCATGTCCTCATGGTTTGGTGATAAGGATTCTTCAATGATGTCAAGTCTTGGGTTGTGGATGCAAATTGGTGTCCCTTTACTTTTCCTCGATTGATCAACTCACATGTCTAGCTACAAATATGTATTTCAGAATGCATCCCTTTTTCATCCCCTTCTTCATCATCCTATCATGGTGTGAGAGAGTACCTTCATATGCAATTCACTCATAGTGAGACAGCATCAGTCTGAGAACCCCTAGTCTAAGATGGTGCATTTCGATTTATTAACTGAGTCGGGAATGAGTGATAGGTCAGGAGAGAGGGCTTAGTGACTATGCAATTGCATATTTCAAGAAACTAGGGGAGAGGCTTGATCACTAATACTATGTAGTGCGCAGTTCAGGCCAGACCGAGGGAAAAAACTGCGTAGTCCTGGGTGACAGTAAGGCAAGATGAGTGGATGGAAACTAGGAGGACATACTACACAGTTTTAGGAGGTAAGGAAGTCTGAGAGACTGCATAATTATGTATTTCATAGGTTCAGGGGGATGAGATTGAGGCTTGTGATTGTGCAGTGTGCAGTGAAGGTCGAGCTAAGAGGAATGCATGTGCAATTTTGGAGGTCAGGGCTGAACCTTGAGCACAAAAACTACGTAGTGCAAGAGTCCTGGGAGGCAGGAACTGTGCATTGCATATTTTCAAGTGAAAAGGTCTCATCTAGAGGGCTGGAATTAAATGGTTTTTAGTTGAGGGAGGCTGAGTGAAGCCAAGTTTCTTAGTCAGGAAGCCTTCTCAGAACTCACTAAGTGTAAGACCTATTAGACTGATGGGAATAGTGATAAGACTTCGACTATGATGTCACATATGAATACTTTATGATGTAACAACATACATCACCTAGGACACATGAAAAACACATTTCCCTACATGATACCACTTTATGACCAATTACAACAAGTGAGACACTTAAGATACACTTCGGGACAACCGTGACAACACTTGTGCGATAGTGCTCAAAACTTTGTGAATGAGTGTGATCGATGTTTTGGTTAGGAAAACTCATATACAAAAAGGTAGACCCTTGAAACCATCAGAATAGGTTTTACATGCTGTGCGATAGCCATTATGTGAAAATATGACACTTTGCCTACGTTGCAAATGGGAACAAAACACTTAAAGAAAATACATGAAATGAGTTTCAATGTTTGTGACAATACATGACATTGAAGACATAATGATGTGACAATGATAAGTTGTCCTTATTACTTCAAATTAATGAGGGTTGGTATTTTTTTTTCATATCTATCCTCCAAAAGGTTGTAAATCAAATGTAGTCTTCATGCGTTCATGATCATATTCCAGTGTTCCTTTGTCTTCTTTCCCGATGATCATCCTTTTTCCTCAATTCCTTAGGTGTCATCTAACATGTCTTCCTTATATATCTCCTTATTTATCATATTTACACAACATGGTAGGGTTCTTGCGTCTATAATCAACTCATGTCAAGATGACATCAATCTGATAGACCTCTATCTAGGATGTTTCATGATGATCCGCTAAGTGAGACAAAACTAGTGGTGGGCCAAGGGAAAGGCCCAGTGACTATGCAGTTTTGTAGTTCAATTAGTCAGGGAAAGATCTTGGGCTCTAAGACTATACAATGCGTACTTAAGTATGGGCTGAGGAAGAATATTTCAAAGTTTGAGAGATCAGTGAGCTAGGTTGAGGGGTTGGACACTAGTTTAGCCAATTACATAGTTTTGGAAGGCAAAGGGGACTGAAGTGATTACACAATTCTGGGAGTGAGGGCTTGGGCTTGAGCGCTGGGGTTGTGGAATTCATAACTCTGGGAGGAAGAGAGTGCACATTTAATAGTGCCAAGAGACATGTTTGTTTCTTAAAGGCTGAGATTGCAAAATGCGCAGTTCAGGAGGGCTGGATGAGGCTAGGTTGCTAAGAACTTTGTGAAATTTGGCTAAGTGCACGATCAATGAAATTGATGTGAAAAATGATAGAAATCGATTTTGATCACACACTTAGACACTTGGAAACACAATGTAGATCATATAGAACAAATGAACACATACTTCCCTTAGTGTGACAACCTTTGCAGAAACTTATGACAAGTGCGATACTGAAGATAGAATTTGTGATGATAATGACGACACTTATGTGACAATGAATGAATCTTTGGAAATGAGGGAAAAACATGCCTAAATGATAAGAACAACTCATTATCACAAATATTTCCTCTTGAAACAAACCAAAACTCCACTTTGCATGATAAGCGACAATTCCCATGCCAGAAGACCACATTTGCTATATCAATATAAAAAAGTGAATGACACTTGTGATACATGAATGACGGTGAAAACAACACATGCCAGAGAAAATATAACATGAAAATTGCACTATTTAGAGTGCAAGAAAGTGAAAGCGACAACTCAAAATATGAAAGAAACATTTTCGAAAACAAAGGTGCATGGGAGTGATAGTTTGCAAAACTCACCGAACTAGAAGTACAAATGCTACTATAATGTGAGAAACTATCATTGTAAGAGCACACTAACTCACAACATGGATTGGGCATTGCACAGGCACAATATTTATCGCAGAGTGTTATGCTTGTCCAAGCTTGCGTAAAAGAATGCGCTCATGCGCTTGTTAAAGACTGAGCATGTGTGAGCAAGTGAATTCAACAATTTCAGTACAAGAAGGGAGCTCAAAAGCATCTATTGACCAGGAAGTGACTATGGAATGACTGATCATAAGATCCATGGAAGGCTCCAAAATTCAAGTGTACGAAAATTTTTGGAGGGTGTTGTAGCAACTAAAACACTTGGCAACACATAGGTAGAACTCCAACTTCTCTACCTTGGTCAATTCTTTTGTGCAGGGTCTAGTTCTTAAGGAAGTACTGATTCATCATTGAGATTACTGTGGCTTCCCCACTTACCTCAAGCATAAACATAGTCCCATTCATTCGTTTACTTGGTTGAAAAAAAACATAATATTAATCGATATCACAATGTTTCGAGTTGGGAAGGGTAGTGTAGCTCGCGAGCTTAAGATTTCCAGTGTATAATTTTTCATCTCTGGTGTTGCTCCATTGCTAGTAGGCCTAGAAAATTCCCTAGTAGAGTTACACAAGAACGTAAACATTGCTCTGCTACTAGCGAGCCTAGACAGTACCCCACCAAATTTTCTTCCTTCACCTCTCTGCATAGGAAGCCTTTCTCTTCTTTCTCCCCTATTTATTTACTTTAAAGAGAATTGTGCATCGACACTTATTTATTTTTGGGCGGAAGAGGTATCCCAACTTATTGAGAGTAGAAGAGGTTGTTCCTCCAGAGAAGCATATAGAGACCTATAATTTAGGTTTGCTCATTTAGGTTTTCCCCTTGTCCTTCTCTACTTGATTGGATCAACTTGAAAATACCGAAACATAAAAACCCGAGTGGAAGAATAAGGTTTCCAAAATAGACATGGAGGTTGTGTTTGGACCAAAACTCTCCTTATGGATGGATCATATTTTCCATTGGAACATCATCAACCAAAATATGAAACCCAAATAAGGAAGTGGGACAAAGAGTTAGCCAAATGTTGTGGTGTCACAAAGTCATTTTCTATTTTTCCACATTACCTTTTGGGCCAAGAAAGAATCTTCATGCAAGTCCTTACTGATAGAACAGAAAGGAAAGACAGAATATAGCAAGAAAGAAAAACTAAAGAAAAAACAAAAACTGGCTAAAGCAAAACATGATGTGAAATCAAAACTACAAATTATAAGAAAAACTACAAGAGACAAATGCAGGATGGATGTGCAGGTAAATTATAATGCAACTAGACCTACTCGTAACCTAACAAGCTAGGAGGTTGGGGTCACATATAATGGAATTTCCAATGTATCCACTGTAGTCATCCCTGACCTGCAATCATAAAGATAAAATTGATTAAAACACATATAAATTAGTGTGCAATAGAAAAGATGAGAGCTTGAATAACTTGAAAAACCAAAGGGAGGGCCTTTCTTGTAGGAAGAATGATGTGTTACAACTAGTACTTTCATCCAATTCACATTCTTACCTTTTCAACGAAAACCATAATCAATCAAACCTCAAATATTTCTTGCGAATGCACCTTCTTCCATGTAATCCTGCTTAGCAAGCCTGAGAAAAGGAAAAAACCTATTTATTGTAATGGATCTTGCTGAGTAAGATTTCTCCAACCATTCAGTGTTTGGATCATAAAATTCATGATGATCCTCTTCAAAACCTTGAAATATTTGAAAAAATGGATTTTCAATTGCAGGCACAGTATTATAATGAGAATCTTGTGAATGGAAGCATATATGATCATATTCAATAGTCATGTTGAGAAAGTGAGGACCTAGCATAACCATCAGCAAAGGCTAATGTGAATCAGCCGCTCGGAAAAAATATGAATAGTAAGATGTTGAACGATGAAGATCGAAGGATGTAAAACAACTATCATTGGATGCACTGGTGAGAAAATGATAAAAAAATGACAATCATCAAAGACAAACTAATGATCATATGAGATGATTAAAGCATCATATTCCCAACATGTAATTAAAAAAGTTAAATTAGTTGGAACAATTTCAGAAATTCTATGCATAGTAGAATCATCTTCCTCACATGATGAGTGTAACAAACCATTTTCTTGTGACACACTGCACACTGTACTAGCATCATAATCACCAAGATAAGTAAACAAGAGTTCTAGTACAATAAACACATGAAACCAGGCAAGATAAAACCAATGAAGAAGAATTTGATTAATCTAATAATCTATGCATCCACTGACACTCAAGAGGATTTCAAGTGTGATGAAGAAACATATTAGCATCATAATATTTGAAAAAAGGATGAGGAGATGACTGTTTTCAAAAGAGTGTGATAGGTATGACTCCTTTGGCCAAAGATAATATTTAGGATAATAAAATTTGTAATTCAATGATTCTATGAGAGATAAACATTCCAAACCCAAGTTTGATATAGGAGACTAGCATGAAGGTAAAACATCTTGAACATGATCATAAATTAGATCTTGAAAATTTGAGAGATCATGTCCGCAATGGAAAATATATTTCAAGAAAGAATTTACATCGAGCAAAACCATGGAGAAAGAAGAGTTTTGCAAAGAAAACTAGGTCTGACTTAAGTCGGAGATCTTACCAGAGCTGCGAGATCCTAAGATAAACATAAATAGAAGTTGAAGTGTCCCCACACCCTAGGAAGTCCCAAAACTTTCCAAAATTCTAAAATAACATCATGAAAATTGAACCAGATCATGCACGGTGTGAGGATAACAACTTTCACTGATCTTGATTAGATCACTATTAACTAGGTGGAAACAATCTCTATCACTGAATTGATAATATTTTTTTACTTCAACAACCAGATTACTCAAGTTAAAAGGTTCATATGATCACAAATATGAAGATGTGTGAAACAAGAAAATGTCATGAGTAATCTAGTTTGGAGAGTTTTCTACATGCAAGAGAAAAGATGATGAGGGATGGATAGAGTACTCAATTATTTGATTGTGTTCATTTTCATCATGGATAATATCACCACCTTGTGTTAATTAAGAAGTTAACTCATTGTATGAAGAAATTGAAGAGCATGGAGTATCTCTGTCGCAGGTAGATGCATCAAAGATGGTAGAGCACAAGGGATTGTGAGATGAAGAGGAAGTTTTGATGCAAACATTTTCTTTGGATGGATCATATTCCATGTCTAATTTGGTTAGATAAACATGTTCTAGAGGGTCGAAAAAATCGAATGATGTACCTGGGAATTCATGATCGCATACATGAATAGAGTCACCATCATTGGATTGATTGTTTCCCAAGGCTACGAATATATAGAAAGATTTGATTGCATTTGATTCACTACCGAGATTATCAGATTGACAATCATCCAATAATGAAAGTGCATCATCTTGACATGGATGATCTTGAAAAACATAATAAATATTTAGAGCATATTCACCCTTTTGCTCCTCTTCCTGTTTTAAGTGACTGCCTCGTACCTGATCGCGGTCTAAAGCAACAATGCAAAAATAAAGAGAGTGTGAAAGACTAGCTTGTGGAGCAGATTGATTGGGAGGATCACAATACAAAGAGTCATGGCATGTAGATGATAGATGATAATAGAAATCTAGATCAAATTGGAGGTTAGAGTTATGAATGATAACATCATGTTGCAGAATGGGGAAGTTAGTCTTCGTCATGGGCTTCATGAGCCATTCTGGGATTTCCTCCATTGAATCTGAGTTATGAGAAACCAAATAAGAATGAGAAGACAAATTAGGAATTTGATTTGTGGATTTTTCAACTTTATTACGATCACAGAGAGGCACCCACATCAAAACTAGAAAAGGAGGAGGACAAAGAACAAAAGGAAGATTACATTCATCCTCTGAAATTAGAGGTGTCTCATGATTCACAAGAGTTGGGGAAGTAGAAAAATCAAGGGGTTCTGGTTCACCGTGTAAAGAGATAAGAACCAAGCGCTCAAACTCTTGTTTCAAGATATCTTGATTCATGGCTTCTTCATAAATTTGACAATAAAGGTGAAGGAATCAATCATAAAAATCCTCAACTGATTCATTAGGCTTCATTCTTAAGAGATTGATTCTTTTACAAACATCTCGGTAATTATACTTGTCAAAGGCTTGATGAAGCTCCCTGAGGAAATGATGAAGGGAATGGATGGAAGCATTTGGTAAGGTATGGAACCATCGATTAACATGAACCTCAAGGGTGAGGAAGAAAAGAACACAAGAAAACTCTTTATTATTGATTTCGTAAGTTTCACAAAATTTAAGAAAATCAGAAATGTGCTCAATTATGGATGCTCCATCCTCACCATCAAACATTAACTGGGACAAGTTATTGAGAGGCTCACAGGGGATTGAAAATTGATAAAGGGAAAAATTATAGAAACACCCCGGGAGTAAGATTTGTGCATGAACCATTTTAGATAAGAGGTTCAAACTAGATTCAACGAGCTCAACTTGTCATTTGGCCCTCCTTCTAGAATCATTGTTGATGGTGCTGGAAATCTGTCAACCAAGGAGTATCCCCAATGTGAAGTCCCAATTAGAACTAGCATCATTTGGTGTATGAGCCCCATCCAAAATATCAACCCATTTTCCATATATCTTAAATATATGCCTTGGCTCTAACTATTAGCCAGAGAGAGAGGGATGCAATGGTGTCTTCGAAAAGTAAGAAGGTGTGCCTGATGATTGTTTAGTTGTAAATGTGTCAAGGTTCTTCTATTGTGGAGACGGGAGAAAAAGTGAGCCTCTAAGTGAGTGGTAGTAGTACCACCCAATAAGAGACACACACAACCAAGAAGGATCCATCTAACATCTAGTAGAATAGTCCACAATGAATGCGACTATCACTAAAACCAATTAGTGAGATAGGTATGTGTAATATCCCATGGAGTAGTCCACAAGGATGGGGAAACATTAATAGCCATTAAAACATATTCTCAACAAGATAAGTACTAAAATAGACAAGATAGTTCAACTATCTTAGCACATGTGAAAGCAAACATGAAATACAAACATCCACATAATAGTATTACAAACATTAATAATCCATGCATGAAGAAGTGTTGGCCTTGAAGGCTTATGATATTAAGTAAAATTTCCAAGACACATGTATACAATGTGCATCGCTAGCTCCAGTAGTGGAGCATTGGAGCCACTCCTTGCTCCTCAAAGAACTAGCTCATCTCTCTAATGCCTTGTGGGAGGATCCAAGGTGAAAAATTTCTTTGCTCATACAATGAGGATGTATATATAAAAAAGGGGTGATTCTTCACCCTCCTTGTGACTCTTTGACTACCCTCATGACTATTTGACTTCCTATGACCTTGCAACTTACATGACTCTTCATATTCTATGTGTGTCCCTTGGACTTCCAATTTACAATTCATTTTGAATATATATGATCCATAATGATGATTTGTCCTATGACAACTCCTGACATGACATGACATGATAGTGCTAACATTGACTGCTTGATGATGTGGTAGTTTCATGCTACTTCTACTATTGTGTCTCTAATATATGCTTGAGAATGATTTTTTCTTCCACCTCCTCATGGCTTGGTGATAAGGAGTATTCAATGATCTCAAGTCTTTGGTTGTGGTCACAAATTGGTGTCCCTTTGATTTTCCTTGATTAATCAAATTGCACGTCCAACTACAAAGATGTCTTTCAATATGCTTACCTTCTACATATCCTTCTCCATCATCATTTCATGGTGTGAGAGAGTACCTACATCTGCAATTCACTCATGGAAAGATGACATCAGTATGAAAACCCCTAGCCTAAGATGGTTCATTTGGATCCATTAAATGAGCTAGGATAGGGTGACAAGTCAAAAGAGAGGGCTCAGTGATATATTAGTTGCATAGTTCAAGCAGCCAGGGGTGAGGCTTGATCACTGAGACTGCATAATGCATAGTTCAGGCTAGACTAAGGGAAAACAAATGCGCAGTTCTAGGTGACAGTGAGGCAGGCTGAGTGGATGGACATTGGGAGGACATACTGCAGAGTTTTAGGAGGAAATGGAGACTAAGATACTACACAGTTATGGAGTTCATAGGCTCAAGGTGATGAGCTTGAGGCTTGTGATTGTGTAGTGAAGGTTGGGTTGGAGGAATGAGTGCGCAATTCTGGAGGTCAAGGCCTGAGCTTGAGCATAGAAAGTACATAGTGCAATATTCATGGGAGGCATGAACTATGCATTGAGCAGTGTCAAGGGACAAGGTATTAGCTAGAGGACTGGAACTGCATAGTGCATAGTTCAGGGAGGCTAGGTGAAGCCAAGTTTCTTAGTCAGGAAGCCTTATCTGAAATAAATAAGTGTAAAACCAGTTATACTAATGTGAATAGTGATATGACTTCAACTGTAATCTCACACTTAGAATACTTGATGACACAACAACATAGGCCACCTGAGATATTAAAAACATATATCCTTCTGTGTGACCACTTTATGACCAGTTACAATAAGTGTGACACTTGAGATGGACTTCGGGATGACCGTGACGACACTTGTGTGAAAGTGCTCAAACATTTGTGAATGAGTGTGATAGATGTTTACATGGTTAGGAAAACTCATATACACAAAGGTAGACCCTTGAAACCATTAGAATAGGATTTTACATGATGTGCGACAACTAGCATGTGAAAACATGACACTTTCCCTACGTTACAAATGGGACCAAAACAATTAAAGAAAATACATGAAATGAGTTTCATTGTTTGCGACAACACATGACATTGAAGACATAATGATGTGGCAATGACAAGTTCTCCTTATTAATTCAAATTCATGAGAGACGTGCTTTGTTTTTCATATCTATCCTCCAAATGTTTGTAAATCATATGGAGTCTTCATGTGGTCCTGATCATATTCCAGTATTCCTTTGTCTTCTTGCATGATGATCATCCTTTGTCCTCAGCTCCTTAGGTGTCATCTAACATGCATTACTTCTCAATATCCTTCTTTATCATCTTTCCGTATCATGGTAGAGTTCCTGTGCCTTTAATAAACTCATGAAAATATGAAATTAGTGTGATAAACCCCTATCTAATATGTTGCATGATGATATGCTAATTGAGCCGAAACCAGTGGTGGGCCAAGGGAAAGGCCTAGCGACTATGCAGTTTTGTAGTTCAGGAAGTCATGGGCCAAGCTTGGGCTCTGAGACTACACAATGCATAATTCAGGCTAGGTTGAGGAAGAATATTGTGTAGTTTGAGATCGTACTGAGCTACACTCAGGGGTTGGGCACTGGTTTAGCCAACTACATAGTTCTGGAAGACAGAAGGGACTGGGTGATTGCGGAGTTCTGGGAGTCAAGGCTTGGGATTGAGAACTAGGGCTTTGAAATGTGTAGTCCTGGGAGGTAGGACTATGCATTGTGCAGTTCCAAGAGACAAGTTTCCTACTTAAGGGTCGAGACTGCACATTACGTAGTTCAAGAGGGCTGGATGAGGCTAATTTGCTTAGAACTTTCCAAAATTTGGCTAAGTGACGGATCAATGAAATTGATGCTAACAGTGATATAACTTGACTATGATTACACAATTATATACTTGGAAAGACAAAATAGATCATCGAGAACATATGAACACATACTTCCCTTAGTGTGAAAACTTTTGCATCAACTTACGACAAGTGTGGCACTGAAGATAGACTTTGTGATGATAATGACGACACTTGTGTGATAGTGTGCAAATCTTTGGAAATGAGTGTGAAACATTCCTACATGATAAGAAAAACTCATTATCACAAATATTTCCCCTTGAAACAAACCAAAACTCCACTTTTCATGATAAGTGACAATTCCCATGCCAGAAGATGACATTTTCTATATGAAGATAAAAATGTGAAGGACATTTGCAATACACGAACGCCAGTGAAAACAACACATGGTAGAGAAAATATAACATGAAAATGACATTAGTTAGAGTGGAAGCAAGTGAAAGTGACAACCAAAAACATGAAAGTGACACTTGCGAAAGAAAATGTGTGCAGGAGTGACAATTTGCAAAACTCACCGAAATAGAAGTATAAACGCAACTATTTTGTGAGAAACTATCATTGTCAGTGTGCCCTAACTATTGACATGGGTTGGACATTGCACATGCACAATATTGATAAGAGAGTGTTATTATTTTCCAAGCGTACATAAAAGAATGTGCTCGTGCAGTTGTTACAAATTGAGCATGTGTGAGCAAGCGACTTCAACGCTTTCAGTCCAAGAAGGGAGCTCAAAAACATCTATTGACCAGAAGTGACTATGGAACAAGTGATTGTAAGATCCATAGAAGGCTCGAAAATTCAAGTGTACACAAAATTTTTGAGGGTGTTGTAGAAGATACAATAGGTCTAAAACACAATATCCTTAGCATGAGAAATATGGTTTATGGAGGAATGGAAGTGGTCTTCAACTCCAAAGGTTGCTTCATATGGAAACAAGAGTCAATGCAATTCATTTACAAACGGGTCAAGACACCAGATAATGTGTATGTGTTGAAGGGAAGAGTGAGCAGAAAGAAGAGATCAAAGAAGTACTCGTCCTCATTAGATTTTGAGTAGAAACGATCAACCGCTATTACAGTTCATGGTTGCATGATAGATCTTTTAGACTGCAAAATGCATGAGAGAAATTCATAGACTCAAGGAGAGTGAATAACCACATTTGGCAGCATGATTAGTCGGTAATAGAAACATGGTATATGTACAACATCTAGATGAGTTCATGAGCCTCACATTAAGGTTGGTACGATTAGTCTGCCTATTGGAGATATATTGAGCTTAGGGGGAGCTATGCATGGTATGAGATTTGTAAGGATTATTTGTCATTTTCTTTATTGATTTCACTTAGTTATTTTAACAACTACTTATATGTTTTCATGAGTGAAAGGGTACATTTTCATACCTACATATATATTTTTTCTCATTGGCAATTGGTTGAAAATCTTATGTACCAACCATGCATAGATGGAGCTCATTGTTTCACCCATGCATAGAGGAGTTTCATTAATGTAGCATCCATGTATCTTCATGCTCATTTGACTTGGAGGAATAACATTTATATTTCAACCATGTATGAGGTCTTGGTGTTAGTTTACCATATTTATATTTCATTGATGAAGCCTTGTAATATGCTCATGAAATCGTGTACTCTCATTGTAAGTCATTTGGTCTTAGTCATACAGTTATGAGACACGATTGGCATGTTTTATATAGTGAGTCATGAGAGTTGGTAAAGTTATGTATGGGATGTTGATGTTGTTGGCATAACCATATAATTCATGTATACTCTTACACCCATGATGTTGGAACATTCTAGAGTCGTGCATGCATTGAGAGAGAATTATGTGAGTCATGGTTCAACGATATATCAGCTTATTGATGCCATTTTACAACCATGTCTTATCATTCTTGTAGCCATGTAATAAGCCTATGAAGCCTTGTACTTTCATTGCACATCATTGGGTCATAGTCCTTGGTTCATGTGGAGTAGCCTCATGTATGCAACAAGGAGGCATTGACAGTGACAAATAGCATGAACAATAGTAGGGAGAGATGTTTTGCAACCCATTAGATGTTCAGGGGGAGTATGTTCAACATTGATAGCCTTCGTCGTCAATCTAGCAATGGAAGGAAGCGCATGGTGTTGGTGTAGAGGCATAGTGTTAGAGCAAGGTTGGGATAAAGACATATTTGGAAGCTGATTCTATTATTTCAAATGATTACTTTTCTTTTCTGAGGACCAATTTGTATTAGCCTTATAGTCAGCATGGTCTTGAGCATTTTAGGGGGAGTATTTATTTTACTATGTGTTGGCATTGATATGTAGCATTGGTGTTTCCCTTTTCCATTGATGTCAAGGGGGGAGAGAATGGAAATATGGAAGAGAGAATTGAGTATGGAGAAAATTTCCAGATCAGCCTCAAAGTTTGGAGATCAGGTTGAGGTTGACATCAATTCCTAAGGGGAAGCATGTTGGCATTTTGGTGTTGACATTGATGTCAATAGGGTCTTAGTACTATTTTCATATCATTGATGTCAACCTGATGATGGTATGCCTCATGATTTATGATGAGTTTTCATTGGTTTGATGCATCGATCCTGTTCTGATGCAGAGGTGGTGATCCATGAAGAGTTTTTTGGCCAACGAGGCCTCCATATATTTGACTTGATGCTAAGGTGTTTAGGTTGTTGAGGTGTTTTTCTGACTTATCAAGGATTGGATAAGTTTTACAGATGATGAAGAAGGCATGCCAATGAAGAGATTCAAGTATGAGAAGAAGATTTATGGTTTTTCTTAAGATAAGCCACAGCTGTAGGGAGGTATATCCACACAATGCAATTGTAGGCCCTCATCCACTCAGATGCCATGGTAAGGGTGAAACTATAACCTCTGGAATCTATTTTTCATCCTTGCAGCTCTGGACTAAACGTGAAAATATATGCATTCCTCGTGCATCTCATGTGTTTTATTAGTTTGTTTGATTTTTTTTGTTCAAGAATTTTCTTTAAAAGGTTGGAAAAAGGTTAAATAATTTATCAAAGGTGGTTAAAGTGAAGAATATTTCTCATTCAATGAGTTTAGTGGCAAGATCAAGTCAAGGAGATGAATCCAAATCAATTCAAGTGTATGAACAGAGTTGTTGAGTGCTCCATCACCTATAGCAATTATTGATTTAATCATCGCATAAAATTACAAATAATGTAATTCTATGAGGCTATTTGGTTGGTTATTTTGTGTTAGAGAGTTACTATAGTGTACTGAGAGCCAGTTGTGAGAGGAGAGAAATAGTTATGGAAAATTGTTGAAGGAGACTAGTTTACTGCAAATTTTTGTGTGCATGATATAGAAATTGTTTGATGCAGGTTTATGAAGACATTGATGGAGGAGAATGCTACTCTCATGGATATTGAATGTTAGCATACTTTATACAATACATTTGCATTGATAACATAGTGTATGCATGGGTTTATAGCTAGCATATCATATTTCTATTCCAGAATTTTTATATGGCTGAGTTTGTGCATTAATCTTTGTTATGTTGTTGGAGAGGTTTTTGAGAGTATGTATGCAGGAGGATTGTTGCATGGTTTTGTAGATCCATATAATGTTGTATTTTGCAGTGAGGGTTTGATTTACTAATATGGTTGTGTGTGTGAGAGCCATAGCTTATTTGTATGTTGCAAAATATTGTTGAGGGTTTATTCATTATGTTAAAAATATATGTGTTTCTAATGGATTTGTGTTTAGTGCATGTATGCAAGAGGTTTGTTCTGACTGCAGATTCATACATATGTTGATGATTGTATTGTGATCAAATTGGTTGTGGTTTAGAGATTATGTTGCAAGTGATTGTATTCAGTGGATGAGCTTATTGTATGTTGTGAACCTAGTTTGAAAATTGATGAAAATAGGTTCACAGTTGTTTGTATGCAGAGTATTGGGCCATAGTTTGAAAATATATGAAATAGGGTCCATGATATGTGCTAAGGGTTGGGGCCTTCAATGAGCAAGTGGTGGCTTACAGACTGGTAGTGGCCAGTGAATTAGATGTAAAACATTTTTACATAATAGAAGAGACGACGATGAACCTTATTTGTCGATGGTGGTTTTTACCCTTGTGGTTTCCACCTTACATATGGTGTTCTCATGTGGTTGATTGATGTGTTGTGATTGTTGCTTCTCATGATTATTTTCATTGTTGTTCCTATGGTTGTTTGGTTTCTTCATATGATTCATCTACTATAATGTGTTCATGTTTAATATGTTGCAGGTTAATTTATGCATGAATCACTAATTGTGAAAAGAGAAGTAAACTTTGGTAGAAATTGGACATAAGTCACACTACTAAGTCACCCCCCACCACTCTCAATAGTGCTCAAGGTTTCTAATAGTAAAATGGTAAAAACATTTTTTAAATAGCGACAAAAATACACATTGATGACCTAACATTTCGAACTCGTATATACATAGGACTGCAAGACTCCTTGAATGGCTTATGTTTGAGCCTTAGAAGTATAGTGGAATATCCCAAGGGACTGTGGGTATAGAGATGGGGTGCACTACCTTTGGTTGTGCAGACTAATGAGGGATGAGAGACTGTAAGTTGCATATTTCTAGAGTTTGGTAACTCATCCTGTTACTTTGTTGGTGTTATCTGTGGACCTCAGTTAGGTTTAAGAAACATTTTTCCAAGTGTAGTCATAGCCCTAAATTTGTGATGACCCCCTTCTAAGAGATTATGAGTAGTGTGTTTTATCATTTAGAGGAACATTTAAGGTCTATAGCCAATTAGTGATTCATTAAAAGATAAAGGCATTTATTTTGATATATCTCTATTTTATGCAATGATTAATTCATGTATTTATATACGTTATTCATGGTTAATAAATTTATAATGTGTAGTGTGCTTTTATGGATATGTGTTTCTATGCATTGCATGGTAGTATACGCTAGACGTGTAAGGTAGAGTAGATAATTAGTCCTTTGGGGTATATTGGAACCTTATTAGGAATTCTATTTTATAGTACTAGAGCTATATGATTGAGCGTAAAAGGGAAATTTTCTAATTTATTTTCCGAAGAGGGAAATTGTCTATTCTATAGGTGCAAAGGTAATAATTTACCCTAGAGGGTGGCTAGGGAGTGTTAGAAAAAAAATTCTTCAAACTAATATTTTTTTTTCTCAATTCAAACCTATTTCTTATGAGGTAATGGCTCCACATTTTTATGGCATGAATGATAGTTTTCAATTCGAAATCATGAGTGGAATAATTCCTCTAATTCTCCTTCATCTCCCTTGAATCATAACATAACACATGACCATTCTACATGAGAACTCCTCTAAGCCATTCGTTACATGCATCAATGTACAAAATAAAATATTCATTTGGAGCAACTATATTAAGAATTGGTGCATTGAAAAGAAATATTTATAATTCTTGAAAAACCTTCTCACATTTATGAGACTAGTCAAATTTTGGACAATCTTTGCAAGGAATTAATTCGGTGTGCTATTCTTGAGAACCCATCAATTAATGTCCTACAATAGCCTACTATTCCCATAAAGGGCCTAATTTATGTTTCTTTTTCGGATGTTGGCTACTAACTAATAGCTTTGTTTCTCTCTAGGTCCACTGCCACATCTTCCTCTAAGATGGCATGACACAAATAATGAATATGAATTTGGTAAAGTAAGATTTTCTCATCTTGGCATGAATATAATTATCTCTAAGTCGATGCAATACCATTTTCAAATGCTTATAATATCCTCTTTAGAACTATAATACTAAATACGTATGTCATTTAAAAAGATAATGACAAGCTTGTCCAAAGAATTCTATAAAATGCCATTCATAAGGTAAAGATAGTCGATGCATTGGATTAGCTTGGAAAATGGCACCACTACAAACTCATAATGATCACATCTGGTTCTAAAGGTTGTCTTATTGATGTCATCCTCCTTAATACTAACTTGATAGTATATTGGCCTCAAATTAGAGAAGACCTTAGCTTGTCTCAAGTAATCATGTAAGTCATTTATCCTTTATAAAGGACACTCAATCTCCACTATCACATTTTTCAACCACTTGAAGTATATGCCCCACCTTAGTGTATCATCCTTTTTTTGTAACAAAGAGCATAGGGGCACCCTAAGGTGGCACACTTAGATGTATGCATCTATTCTTCATAAGATCTTCATGATGAATTTGTAATTCTTTAAGCTCTGGTGTGCTCATCTTGAATGGCATTTTTGATACTAGGGTAGCTCCAAGTACCAAAAATATGGAAAATTCAATATCCCTGTTTGGTGGTAAACCCAGTATTTCAATAAATACATATTCAAATTATTTTAGCACTTGGTGGACTTCAATTCTTGGTACGTTCCTTGGTTACCTCTTACATATGTGCTACATAAATATGGACCCCTTTTCTAAAACTCTTCTTTTGCTACATCATAAAAATATCCATGATAAGAATTGTTCTTGGATTTCCCTACACTTGCCTTTGTTTCCCTTCTTCATCAAGGAAAGTGAATGATTTAATGTAATAGTCTAGGAAAACAAGGTTCCTGCCTAAACAATCCATACCAATTGGGAATTCATATGAGCCCAAAGTGATCTTATTTAAATCTATATTTATACTCATAAAGGTTATTTTTATTCCTATAGCTTCCACCATAGTCTTTGGCTCATTAAATTTAATTTTATCATGATAAAATGATGGTAAACCACTTACAAAATTTGTATTTTGGTATTTTCATCATTAATAAAACCAACATACCTCAATAGTTCAAGGAAATTTCTTTTATACTCCATATTTATTCCCCTCTCATTGAGTTCTAATAATGTTTGCATTATTATGTCATAGTAGTGTTTAGATAAATATTTATTCTACAATTACCACTTGAATTTCTTCCATGGTATCTTCTAATCATCCAAGTGCTTGATTTTCTTTGAATTAGTCTCGCCACATTGATTACTTACCTTGCAAATGATATATTAAAATTTGGGCTTCCAAGTTGGATGAGTAACTATGCAATTGGAGATATTTCCTCATCCCCAATAGCCAAGATTTAGCTTTTTCACCCTTCTTATGGTCGTCATTGAATGTGGAAGTCTTAATATTCCTAATATCTCCTTGAAATTTATTGAATTTATATATTATTTTTTGATATATGAATGGTGATATGTTTGGCTACCTCCAAACCATCATTAGGAATTTTGAGGTTAAAAATGGGCCTAAAAAAATTGTACTCACAAAATCATCTTTAAAATAACCAATAAGATTCAAGATGATTATGCCATCCCTAGGGGTAAATATTTTTAGAGGAAAAAGAAGAAAACTACTTTATTTAATTATAGGTTTACTTAAATTCCAACACTTTCCACTCATTGGATGCAAATTTAAATTACATATCTAGAAAGTACTCCATCTACATACTTTTTGATAGTCCCACATTGAAAAGAATTAAAATTACATGAAAAAACTTGTTTTTTGAAAGAAACATTTTATTTTATATTATGTATTTCTAATTTTGTCAATATAACTCTACTCAAAATTATGTATGATGGGTACTCTTTATATGTTCAATTTAATTCCACATCATAGGCTATCTACAGTTTTCAGTGTCTAAAAATGTCGTTTAAGCCCTCCAAAATGCCCTATAAGTTTATGACTTAAAATTCTTGATAAATGTGTACCAAATTATTGTACTTTATACTACTATGGCACCCCATATAGGGTCAAAAAACCTCTACAATATATTCTACAACTACTAATAAGTACACAAAATGTGTCTATATGCAAGACATTATTAATATGCCAAGTACAACTACATATATATTGTCAAGTTTAAATTGGCCATGAATTCAACTGCATTGCTATTCTCAGACACTTGGAACCCATGTAACCATTTTCATGCACTTTCTCTCCCCCCTTTTCCCATCTGTCCACCATGGTTGACTAAGTATTTTCCCATACCTCAATAATACATGGGGGTCCTACTTCATCTCCCACTAGACCACATGACACCCTCTCACTAGCTACAATGATAGGCAGGGGCCATCTAATGTCTTTATTCCTAGGTGCACAATTTTCACATTCTTGAATCCTACCATCAAGCTATGGGGAATATCAATAGCACAAAACCATTTCAAGACTTACAAATGCTCAACCCATATCCCAACTTGTTACCTTTGATAGATCTAATAGATACCATTGACTTGATCCAATGGAGGAGATCCAAACAAGGCTTATATTTTTTTCCCACTTATCAATGTGATTTTTGATCCTTGATAGATCGACTAATAGAGGCTTTTTTTATCCAATGGCCCAAATCAATTTTTCTCTTAAAGGAAAATAGAGGTTAGCGAAGCCCCTCAAACATGATATATATAAAAACTAAGATTGATTTCGATTTGACAATACATATTGATTTTGAGATTAAAGGTTCTTTCCAAAAAATGAGAAAGATTAAACTGGAATGATCCTATGGTAGAGGGTGATCATAATATAACGATGTAGATAAAAATTTGGTTTAAAGATGCACACTTGATAATGCACTACCCAATATATGAAAGATCCAATGTTTAGGAATGATCCTAACAAAATGATTTAGATTGAATTCATTCATAGAGTTCCTTATTGAATAATGAACTACCTCACATCCAATAAATCTAATGGTGTACTTTCCTTTCATATGATGACATAGATTGAATTCTAGCTTGGATGTTACTAGTTAATAACTAGATATCTCCATTTTTAATTCAACCACCATGATAGCAGATGCATACAACTTTTAAACTTAGCTTCCACTTGGAACCGCCACGTCATTGATGGGGTTGTGGTACAAAAATATCCTTTTTTTTAATTTTTTTTTTTTTATTTTTTTAATTTATGTCTATAATACCCATTTTCCAAAAAAACTCTATTTTGCCTGAAACTTTCAAACATATCTCCTATAATTATCCCATTCTTGGAACAAATATAAGACTATGATTACCAATTCAAACTTCATGCTTTTCCATTCATTACTATTAACAAATTTCTCCTCCAAATTTCATCCAAAATTGGGAATTTCACCCCATTTCAAAGCTTTCCTTCCATAGATGCAACTTTACAATCTACTCCCATTAACACTAATTTATGGTTACAAGATTAAAAAACTACGGCACCTGCAACTCATCCATTATTTGAATTTGTTCCTTCCTCATACGTGGTCAAATTTTGAAAATTTACCCATTTCCTCTCCTCAAGGAATTTTGTCAAACATATAGCATGCTACCTACAACTTTTTTTCTTGTTAATGGCTAGAATATTTTTGCCAAAAACAAAGAAGGATTGCGTGATGACAAGTCCCAATCAAACTCTCTTTCATTTTGGTTAGTGATTTCCACTGATATGTGGGCCTAGTTACCAATAAAAGTGTTGGATTCGATTAAAATATTTATATCATTGAAAATATCTAATATGAAGGCTTTAAAATATATTATGAACATTATATATTCTAGTTATAATAAATATTTTGTCTAATAATACATCCTATATGGCTAGGAAAAAATGTAATAAGACCAAACATAAGATGGAACAATTAATTACTGAATTAATAAATAAATTCTTAGAACTTAATAAATATTTAAGTGCATATACATTATGATATTTTTCAAATAAATACTTATTTGAAAAATCATATACATATTTTTGTATCCAATATAAAATATCAACTAAATAAATAAATAGCTCATGAAAATAATTTCACAAATCAAATGAATGTGGAAATTTCACAATTTATACAAATACAAATTATACCGTAGCACATTTAGACATAACATTGTTCCAAAAATATTTGACTTTCACTTTTCATTAAATTTTTGATAAAAATATATAATATTCAAATGAAAAGTTTTTCAACCTACGGAATCAATTCTTACTCGCAATAATTCTTAATAGCAAGGACTCTTCCTACTAGATAAAAGATTTTTTCTTTCTCTTGATAATAATATGCAAGAAAATTACAAACATTTCAAACTCTTCCTCCCTTTTAGCCTAATACAAATACATAAGTAGAATCTTAGAAGTCCCAAAATCTTGGAAAGAAAATCTACCCCATTCTTTATAGAAAGAGTCTCCTTTTAAACTCTCTTTTAATACATTCCATTGAAAATCATTCATCCTTTCATTTCCTCCTTGGTTACAACTATTATTTTCCAATTCATTCTTTAATAATTTTACTAAAGGATCATTGGAAAAATATATGAAAACCAACCTAGATTCATCTTAACCCCGAATCTATCAAGTGGTGAGAGGGATGAAATCTCTCGAGCTACAAACCTCCTTTTTTTAGTGTAAAACTTGAGGAAAGGTTTGTATCTAGAGAGATTTGATCCCTCTCAATGCTTGATAGATTCGGGGTTAAGATGTATCTAGGATGGTTTCAGTCATGTACGACCATGGAAAATTTGTTGAACATATAGTTACTTTGATAATTTTAAATATGTTGAATATTCAGCAGATTAATATAATCATTTTAACTTTAAATTTGCTTAGTTACCTCAATTTGTTGAGATGATAGAGACTATTAATAATTTGAATGATGAGAAATAATGAAATTAAAATTTTGAATGCAAAGTGACCATGAAACAATATTGCATGATAGAAAATGTGAATAATAAGAATGTATTCAATTACAGATAGTCTTCACTATAGTCACACCTGTTATTTTTGCCATGTTTTCATATGGATCCTATGAAAATGGCGGTTGAAATCGTAGAACATTGAAATATTTAAGTTCAACTATTGTAGCAAATGTCATACTTTGTCTATGTTTCTATCCAATATTAATAGTAGCTTTCTCTGAAGCCAATCATTACGACTTATGGAGTGTTAAACCCCAAGTAATTTTCAATGGTAGTTGTTTTCTATTACCTCACTCGAATGAAAAGTGACTAACAATATTAAATGACAAAAATGGAAATAATAAGGTAGTCAATTACAAATAGTTTACAGTTTCAAGAAGTAGACATTTCAGGTAAGTGAACATTTTATTTAAGATGAAAATTTAAGTCTTTTATTTATGGTTGAATTACTAAAACATAGAAATAAATACACTTTGCCAATAAATTATTTTGTGCTTACACTAAAATCAATGCACACTATTAATCTAATTACTTTGAAATTAACATACATAATACATCTAGTTACATTAAATCAAAGATCAACATCTACATTAAAATCAATGCATCTAGGGAAAGTAATCAAATAAGAATAAAAATCAAGATCTACATTGAAATCAATGCATCTAGTGTAAGAATTAAAATAGCATTAGAAATCAACATCTATAGTTAAATCAATGCATCTAGGGAAAGAAATAAAATAGGAATATAAATCAAGATCTACACTAAAATCAATGCATCGAGTGCAAGAAAACAAATAGGATTAGAAATCAACATCTACACCGAAACCAATGCATCTAGTACAATCAATCAAATATGATTAGGATCAACATCTACACCGAAATTAATGCATGAATTCAGTGAATAAGATTGTATCTTTCCCTCTTTCTTTCCCTCATCTCTCTCTCTCTCCCCATTCCTCTCTCTCTTCGCTTCTCCCTCCCTCTGTTTATCTCTCTCTTCTTCTCTTTATCTCCCCCACAACATCTATATCTATATCCCCTTCATATATCCTTCTCTGTGTCTTTCCATCACCCCTCTAAACACACATGATCTCGCTCTCCATATCTATCTATCTCTCTCTCCCTCCCTCCCTCCCTCTGTCTCTCTCTTCTTCCCTCTCTCCCCCCTCCATCTATATCTCTATATCCCTATGTATCTTATTCTTTGTCTCTCTATCTCAGCCCCAAAACATACACACTCTCTATCCATATTTATCTATGTCTCTCTCCTTCCCTCTTCCTTTACCTCTCTTTCTCTCTTCACCTTCTCTCCCTCTCTTTCTCCTTCTCTCACTCTTCCCTCTCACTCTCCTCTCTCCCTCACTCTCTCTCCATATATCTTTCTCTATGTATTTCATTTTCCCTCCCTCTCCCCCCCTCTAATTCCATCTCTCGCCCATCTCTCTATCTCTCTCTCCACCTCTCCCTCCTTCCCTTTGTCTCTCTCTTCTCTCATCTCTCTTTCCCTGCCATCTATATCTATATCCCCTCTATGTCTCCTTCTTTGTATCTATATCTAACCCCCCCATACACACACACACACACACACTCTCCATATATAAATATCTCTCGCTTCCCCCCTCTCTTTGTCTCTCTCCTCTCTCCTCTCTCCCCCCTTTATCTGTATCTCTGTATCATTTTGTCTCTCTTTCTTTTTCTCCCTATCTAACCCCCCAAACATATACACTCTATATGTATATCTCTCTCCCTCCTATTTCTCTCCCCCTCTCTCTTCTCCTTCTCTCACACTTATGTTTAATATTATATATACTAATACTATGTTTAATATAACAAAAATTTATATTACTATTATATTACATTAGTCAATAATTATTATAAATTATATTATATAAATGAATATGTAATAAATCTCTTTATCCATATATATATATATATATCTAATATTATATATATATAATATAATATATATATATTAAATATATATATATGTAGATAAAAAGGATTTGATTATAAAGTCAAAGAGTACATAGGCACAGATTAAGCACTGCTCTATGTCCTCCACCCTGACTTAGATTTGTTAGCCAGGGAGATAAACAAAAAAAAAAAAGGAAATACATTATAGCTAATCCTTAAACCAGAAGGAGATAGGCTCCAGAAACATCAAGTATACAAAGAAAGCCAACCATCATAAAAAATTTCGTAGAGGAGGCAAGTCGTGCCTTCAATTCAGTCCAACCACTCCATTATGCATATCTGGGTTTGTCGAATTTAATCCATCATTTCCATCATCACCCACTATTGTGATGGATGTCATTCAATAAATAAATCAATTCATTTTTGTCTTCATACCACTACTACCTTAATTCTTCCAAAATTTCCATGACATTTTGAAGCGACCAACAATAGACCCCATAGAGAGAGGAGTTTCCGCTGGTCTAATCACTGCCCCAATTTCTTCGGCCACTTCACCATATGACACACCATCTTCCCGCCCACCTAACTCAGCATCCACTCTTCCTACCCGTGCTTGTGCAACTCCACTAGGAGCCTCGTCATGCTTGGCACGACCCCTCTGGTGGGGCATGTTGTAATCTAAGTCAAATCACTATGACAAAACCTAAGTCCTAACTTGACTACCTTAGACATGCAAGGTGAACTTCCCATAGAATTGAGTAAGAATCACCACCTTCAGGACCACCACGTGGTGACTCCACACCAAGGAGGGTGTTTTAACAAAAATCCAATACTTCTCCTTACTCACCTAGAGATGAAGAAAAACACCAGATAATAGCCAAATATTGGAGCCCCTAGTCGTTAGGCCACTCAATAGCCTTGGTAGACTTACAAAGATAGAAAAAAAATTCCCCTCTAGACAGAACTCAAAATCACTTCAACTAAAAATCCCAACTACAATAGACAAGCATTACACTAGTTCTAGTAATGGTTGTGTCGAGCCAAAGGGAGGGGGTCAATACTACTGAAATTACCAGGCCTCCAATTTGGCTCATTTGAGTGTGAATTTATCTTGCAATAGAGAAACACTCTGACCTCTCACCATGTCCTTGTACCTTCCATCCACTCATGGAATTATCACATCACCCCTCACCAGGATCCGACATCTAGCACTTCAACCCCTTACACCTAAACTACATTCCATCCTTACAACCTACAATGATGATGTTGCAATAACAAATGAGATAAGGGGCATGTAGAGTTGGATGACCTATGCATACTCCACTACAATTCCATCACCTTTCAATGCTCCCATAACTATAAAGATACACTAGAAATGAAGAAACTCCCTTCAGCTTATAACACCTACTTGCCTCCCAAGTTTTCCAAATGATTGACTTCCCTCCTTCCACTTACCTTTGTCAATCATCACGACCTAACAAACCTTCTCTTGGGATGTTCACATCCTTGTCACCAAAACTAAATGCATTTGGGTCAGTCAACACCATCGGGGTCTAATATATTAATATATTATATTATAATATCAAATTTAATATCATATTATTCAAACTATATATTTTAATATAATATTGATTAAATTCAATATTATAAGTATTAATATTTAATATTTAATATTAATGTTAAATTTAATACTTATATTATTCTTAAAATTATATACAAATTGTTATAAACTATAAAGTGAATCGTGTAGAGTCTTGTTGTAGTGGCTACAACCACCCTCCAAAATTTTACCTATGCTTTGATTTTGGAGCCCTCCTTCCTATCCACAAGAGCTCATCTTGCACTGATTCAGGTATTCATGCTTCGATTAAGACTTATCTTTTTCATTTGTGCTTTTCCTTGCTTTTTTTCACACCTAGATGATCTTTCTAACTCACAAGTTGATCTCCCGACTTGGTCCCGCAACAGTTTTGCGCTTGCCTCCAAAAACTGCACAGTCATTGAGGGAAATCAACCTTGATGATGGGAATTGCATAGTTTTAATTGATAGAAAACCTTGCACTCAGAAACTACAATCATGAAAGGAAACCCAACAGTGAGCCCAAAAAATGTGCAATGCCTCACTAGGCTCAGAAACTGCGCAGTGCACTGAGCCAGAAAGTTGCCTAGTCCCCAGACCTGCGTAGTCTTTCCTAGTAGTGTGCATGGAAAGTTTCCCTAGGAAAAGAAAAAATAAGAAGAAGTAAAAATAATCCCTAGGAAATAGGGATTCCTTATTATTTTCCCAGAGGTGGTACATTGCTATTTTTGGAAGTTTCTGAGCAGTGTCATTTTTTCCTTGATTTTAGGCATGCATGTAACAAAACCTCATTTTCTTGAATATAGTTAATCGATGCCTCTAGATCTCATTTTCAAATTCAATCTTAAAGCCATAACATTACCGAAGAGATCAAGGAACCTTCGATGGAGTTGTCATCACTTTTCCAGGTGAGTTTTTCTTTTATCGTCTTTTGTCGCTTTTTCTATCGCTTTTTGTCATTTCACTTATGTGAGCGCTATTATGCTTATTTCTCTTCATGGTTTCTGGCCTTTCAACTTATTTTAGCTTGTAGAGGTGTTGTTCTAAGTTTTTTTTCCTTTCACAAGTGTTGCATTGGTTTTCCTGCTTTTGCACCGATGGTCATTATTACGACGACTCTCCTCACATACTTGATTTTCCTTTTGTTTGATCAATTTATTCACGTGATCCACATTGATTCATTCACACTTCATTGGTTTTTCACTTAATCTCATGTCATTATTCACTTCTTATCATTTTTCACACTTCCACTAGGTAGATCTTCAAATTCCTTGGCCAGATCTTGCCTTGCTGAGCTGGGAACTACACAATCTTAAGGCTCAAGCCACAAATTTTTCCTTTGGAACTATGTAGTGCACAGTACAAGTTGGCCCCAACTGTGCATTGCGCAATTCCAAGGATCAACCTGCCACCTTGGCCACTGAGACTATGCAATGTGAAGTCTCTCCTAGTCTCTTCCTAGGCTGGGACTTCTCATTACCGAGTCTCAAGCCTCAGGCTTCATGCTCAACTGTTAGGCCTACACAATGTGTAGTTCCCAGAGTCAACCTATCTCACTTTTTGATAAAAACTGTGCAATCCTTCTATCCAGTTGCCTGGATTGCTACTTGACCATGCTTTGAAGGTATATTTTCTTAAGCTAATGTTCACTTCCCATGAGTGTCCCTTTTGTCCGACAGGTACCACACATGTGAAACACTTCTCTCCAGCAATCATTGTTACCATGGTACCAATGAGAGCTGCTTCAAAAGAGACCACTGAAGGCAGTACTGGGGAAGCAGTCGAGAAAACATCAGTGGACTTACCAGTGTACGTGGACACTCAACTATTTATTAGAAAGGGATCAACACTAACATGGCAGAAAGTTAATGAAGCTCTTTTGGCAAAGAGCCTTGAGGTAGATATAGATGACAACTCTAGAAGAAGCACTAGTAGAAAGAAACAATCCCATACAAGATAAGGGAAAGAGAAAGGTTCTTGATAGTCCAAGGGGAGAGAAAAATTACAAGATGAAAGTGGATCCAATCCATATGAAAGCAAATTTGGCAATAAAAGTGAAGAGGAAGTAAAGTATACAGAGAGCAGAGTAGAGGAAGAGAGAAAATCAGAGCTTGCAGGAAGCAGAAATAATATTGAAGCAAGCAGAACAAGAAATGAAGGAAGAATGGGAGATGAGGAGTAAAGAAAAAGAAGAGTAGCAACAATGGGAAGAAGAATAAAGGAAAGGTTCCGCAGAAGAAACAATGCCAATACATGTTGAAGAGAAATAACAAAACCAACCAACAACAGAGGAGGAGCCAAATGCAAACACCAGGTCAGGCAGAAGATTGAAGAGTACTTAGAGAATTTGACATAGATTGCCACCAAGGAGGTTTAGGGATGAGTAGACAAAACATGCAGAACTACATCGGTGGTCCTGTCCAGATTAGAACAATGTTTCTATTTCTTGAGAGGGATGTTAAAACTAGATCGAAGTCATTGTACCTAGATGCTATGGAGGCTAGAGTTCTCTTCCACCAAGACATTACTACGCAGTTTGGGGATGTCATCACATAGTATCGAGCTTGGCACCAATATATGACCAAGAGGCATTAAATTGAAGCCGTTGAGATAGAGTTTCCCCAAAATCAAGAACCATAGTGTTTTTTCTTGTTAGGGTGTTAAGTTATCTATACCCTATTTTTTCTTATATGGGTACAAGTGTAAATTGTAATATTATTTGCAATTATCTTGTAAGTGAATTCCAAGTGTCGATATTGGAGTATGAAGAGTCATGATGTAATGTAATGAGTCATTATGTAAATAAGTTGAAGAGTCATGACGGTAGTCCAAAAGTCACAAAGGGGAGTTGAAAAGTCACCCCCTCTTGTTATAAATTGAACCTCATGACTCATTTAAAGGGATTTTGGGAGCCAAGATTTTGGCTAGGCTTAGATTAGAAGGAGCTTGGGAGTATTGTGAAGAGCCTTGGCTTCTCCGCATCGTAGAGAGAGTATACTTCTTTGGAGGAGTAGGTGTTCTTGACTTTAATGTTACACGATTAGGGCTTGTGGACCATAAATGGTGTATGTATGAATGGAACTTTCACTTATAATAAAACTCAGAGCCGACACGCTTTCATGCATATGTTGTGAATATAGTAGGACTATTCTTGTTGTATTTGCAATGTATGTTATTTAACTTACGCTCGTTCTTATGAACTATTTCATTTTCATTTGTATGTATGTTGTTTAATGTGTGTCAATGTATTAATTCATCACTTCAACTTGTGGGCTATTTTGTATCTTAGCTTGTGATTTCATTGAGCTCATGTGTTCCTTCAAGCTACATACTATTACGAGCTTCCAAGGGGTGCACTTCCTTTTCCCTTAGTGTGTTTGAACCTTCATGCATCATACTTGAATTTCTGTAGGGTCACACACTTTCTCTCACCCAAAGTTACCATACTTCACTCTAATCGTTTTTGTAGTCAAGGAATAACATTACCACCCATTGATTGGACTCCTACTCTAAACAGTGTGAGCTTTGGTTGGGACTTCATATCAGGGAGATCCCTTGAATGTTTGCGGGTCCAACACCATCAACTTTTCTGGTGCTATAAGGAGGGCCAGATGACAAGCTAAGCCCTTGAAGTCTATTTTGAATTTATACACACATTTAATGAATTATCCCCAAATCATAACCCTGACATGTTTTTCCAGACACACAAATCTAAAAGTGTCGGTGAGAATTATTGATGACTTTTCCAATTTAAAATTCAACAGCAAGGGTGAAACAACCTTATTTGAGCAAACCACACAGTTACATGATTTCTGTACAAAGAACAATATCCACTATGAGGATGTTGGTTGTAGTTTGTTCATTCTCAAGTTCAGAGGGAATGTATGATAATGGTGTAACACATTTCCCTATGAATTTATTCACTCTTTCAAACAAATTTTCATAGAGTTGTCTTGTGCTTTTGATTTCTATGATCGTAAAACTATATGCAAGAAAATTTTAAATTTCCCAAAAGCACCTGATGTATCTATTCAGAATTTTCACGATTGTTTCATCCATTTTGTCTTTGAATTCTATGAAAATGATGTTGATTGGTATTTCTTGGTAGACATATTTCTATATCTTATTCACATTTCAAAAAATCCTCATGAGATTGAATATTTCAAACCTCTTCCAACATACCTCTGTTTTAGAGCTTCTAAATTTGTGATGGATGAGGTAGTTGTTCCAAGTGACCCTCCATCCCCTTCTCATCAAACAACTCTAGTTAAATAGGTTGAGGTGGGAGAAGTTCATAATTCATTCGTTGATCTACTACCATATTTTCCCACTTGACATACTCAAAATTTCAACACAGGTTTGGACTGTGAGTCAGATGGTTTTGATGAAGTGTTATCTCCTCATCCTCCATTGTTGCGGGATTTTATCCCCTAAGGCTCTTGGGTGGAACCTTAGCAGACTGAAAGTTGTCTAAATCAAGAAACATGCACACACACAGCCATTATGCTAGAAAAATCTATTTCTAAGGTGAGAAGGACGTACCTCAGGTCCTACGTTCTGGTAGTTCCTCAAGGGTCCAAACCCTTCTTCACGTCCCTTCCGCTCCTTTACCCTGCAAAACCAACAATTCCAAAGAATGCAGCAGTATATGGGCAAAGATTTATATAAAAATCATCTTTATGTTATACAAGAAAGGAGTTAGTTATAAACTTTTAGACATCCATTCATTCATGAAATTCAAACATGAACATCATTAACATAAAGAAAGAAGCATATCGGGAACAAGACGTGTTTCTTTATTAGACAAATAGAATAGTACAAAAAAAGAGCAATATCACCTGAACCACTTCTGCAGGCTCAAAGCTCAGCCTCCTTCTGGATCCGTCCCGCCTCAAGCCTCTAGTAGGTCACCTTCCAATACTCACTCCAAGATTTCATGACTAAGGGATGAACATCGAATCACAAGGAAACAAGGGTTTCCTGTACAAGATGGGGGAAGTGCAGAGGGCACA
>APFE030592762.1:67320-142857 GCA_000404065.3 Pinus taeda | reverse complement strand
ACCACATCCTTGGTGACTGTTTTAACCCATACAAAGACTTCTTTAACTTGCATACCAGTTCTTTCTTACCCTTCGCTGTAAAGCGTTCAGGTTGCTTCATGTAGATTTCCTCTTCCAAATCCCTGTGAAGAAATGCTGTCTTCACATCCATCTGTTCTACCTCAAAATCAAAAGCAACAGCAACATATAAAAGTAATCTAATAGAAGTTACCTTGGCAACAGGAGAAAAAATATCACCAAAATCAATTCCCGGCACCTGGGAATAACCTTTTGCTACCAACCGAGCTTTGTATTTCTCAACCTTCCCTTCTGCATTTGTCTTCTTCTTGAACACCCATTTGCTGCCAATGGGTTTCCTTCCAGCCGGCAACTCCACCAGATCCCAGCCTCATTTTTGTGCAAAGATGCCATTTCATCAACCATGGCCTCTTTCTAGAGTTTTCCATCCTCTGAATCCACTGCTTCCTTCACAGTTCGGGGATCATCATCAGTAACAGACAAAGCAAAATTTGAACAGAAAGCAGATGGACTATACCTTTCTGCCTGCCTTCTTTCTCGAATTGATCTTCTCACAGCCGGAGTTTGTGGCTCTTCATCTTCTGATTCCTCCTCTGCTACAGAGTCTGATTCTTTCTCCTTTAGTTCAAACTCTATCTTCATAGGTTCCTTTGGTTGGACTTCATGTTTGATAACATCTTTCACCTCTTTAAACACCACATCTCAACTGTACACAACCTTCCGTGTGACTGGGTTCCAAAGCTTATAACCCTTTAAACCATCCTTATACCCAATAAAGATGCACTTTTCAGATTTACTATCCAACTTGGTTCGTTTCTCCTTTGGAACATGTACATATGCATCACATCCAAATACCCTAAGATGTGAAAGAGAGGGTTTCTTACCATTCCATACTTCTTGTGGAGACTTATCCTCCAATGCTGATGAAGGTGACCTATTGACCAAGTAACATGCAGTATCCACTGCCTCTGCCCAGAATTCCTGTCCTAACCTGGCACCACTCACCATGCTTCTTGCCCTTTCCATCAACGTTTTTTTCATTTTTTTTGCGACTCCATTTTGCTGAGGTGTATATGGAGTAGTCTTCTACCGTGCTATACCACACTTCTTACAGAATTCTTCAAATTCCTTGTTGCAGAATTCTCCACCATTCTCTGTCCTCAACACCTTTATCTTCTTCTTTGTCTGATTTTCCACCAGAGCCTTAAATTCTTTAAACCTGTCAAAGACTTCAGATTTCTTCTTAAGGAAATATATCCATGTATTCCTTGAGAAGTCATCTATAAATGATACATAGTACACAGACTTACCCAGTGATGGAACTTTCACAGGTCCAAACACATCACTGTGCACAAACTCTAATATTTGTTTCGTCCTCTTACCACCAGAGGGGAAACTCACCCGATTCTGCTTCCCATATACACAATTTTCACAGAAATCAAAATCCAGAGAGCTATTACTCATACCTTCTACCATACCTTTACCATGAAGTATTCGAAGGCCCTTCTCTCCAATATGTCCAAGCCTTTGATGCCACAACATGGTCTTCTCTCCAGAGACCACTAGATTTTCTGCTCCATTTTCAGGAACCATAGAACTATTGCACCAGTCAACAACAGTGCTACCTTGCAGCTTGTACAGAGTTCCAATCCGAACTCCCCGCATCAATACCAGTGCTCCTCGAACCATCTTGCAGGTATCCTTCTCAAACACTGTCTTTACACCTACATCATCCAACTTGCTTACAGAAATCAGATTTCTGGCCAACGCAGGAATATGCAGAACACCCAGAAAGGTTCTAACCCTTCCACCTGGCAACTTCAACTTTACTTTTCCGCGACCAATGATTCTAGCCTTCCTATCATCTCCTAAGAAGACATCACCACCATCATAGTTCTCATACTCAACCACTCTCTATGGGGAGTGAAGTGAGAGGATGCACCTGATTCAATCAACCATGCCTCATGATCTACATGTGTACTTGAAGAAGCCAAGTACACATCCCCACCTTCATCTGAGGTGGTTTTCGCCTCTGCAGAAGGAGCATCATCAGATCCCTTTCTTTTATCAGGAGCTTTAGATTTACACTCCCTTCTGAAGTGCCCTTCCTTTCCGCATTTCCAGCACACCACCTTTGTAGGTTTTCCTAGAGATTTAGATCTCCCTCTAGATTTAGATCTCCCACTCGATGACTTATTTTTGTTTCTGTTCTGGGACCGTCCTCGTACAGACAAGGCATCACCATTCTGGTTGTCCATATTTTTCCATCTCATCTCCTCCGTCAGCAAGGCTGAGACTATTTCATCAAACTGCAAAGCAGTTGCATTGCTACCTATTGCAATAACCAGACTATCCCACGAGTCTGGTAGAGAACACAACAAACTGATGCACGTATCTTCATCTGAAATTTTAGTATCAACAGATAATAACTGACTTACCACAGTATTAAATGCATTCACATGCTCTGTCACCGAGTCTCCATCTTTCATCCTCAGGTTATACAGCTTTTTCTGCAGGAACAGTTTATTCACCAGAGACTTAGATAGGTACAAAGTCCCTAACTTGTCCCATAAAGCCTTCGCCATAGCTTCCCCTGATACATTCAACAATACTGAATCTGAGACACACAATCGTATTGTACTCTTTGCCTTCCGATCCAACTTCTTCCATTCTTCATCGCTCACTCCCGTTGGTTTAGTACCCGGATCTACCACGATCCACTGATCTTTATCCACCAACAGATCCTCCATCTTGAGTTTCCACAACTCAAAACTCTGACCATTGAACTTCTCAATCTCTATCTTTCCGCTGCTCGCAATATTCTTTTACCACCAGAATCTATCTCGCAGATCTCCCACTGAACAGGGTCTACCACAGGCCTGAGCGAAACCCCTCAGCAATAAAGGCATCCCCTTGAAGCCAAAACAGCTTCGATACCAAATGTAGATTTTAACCCCGTACAAAAATAACCTGCATACGAATTCTAAATCACAGGAAAAATAAAAATGCGAGAGCATAACACATAAAACACATATACACAGAGATTTCCCACTGGATCTCAAAACCGAGACTACCAGCTTGATTTTTCATTTATATTCCTTTCAATGTTACAATACATATTTATACATGCCGAAGCATCCAATACCATGGACCGAAAAACCATCACGTCCAATACCATGGACCAAAAAACCATCGCATCCAATACAATGGATCGAAAACCATCGCATCCAAAAAGCATGTGTGAAAATCATGCACAAAACCATAGGTGGGTCCGCCCAACCTAACATAGGGTCCAAAACCAAAATTTTCCAGGGCGCTGCCCTGGACCCCATAAAGTGGGGTTACCGGTACCCCTAAAACCCCCTGTTAACTATGTGGAAAGAATATAACACAACCCAACACTTTTAATATTTTATTTTTGTAATTGAATAAAGTAAATGTAGAAGCTAATTAAATATGATGGTGATGATTAATATTATATCTCAATTTTTAAATTAAAATTACACTTAATAATAATAATTTTTTATTTTTTTTAAATGTTATTTATTAATTATATTTTATAAAGTTAAAAAATATAATCTTGTTATCCCGTATGGACTATCGGCCCATGAATTTGTTAATAATATCGGAGCAGCGATAATGATCTATTAATGCCACCATTTCTTGAAAAAAAGACTGTTCTCCTATCGTTCATTCTTCCCAACCGATGCAACCTTCCAGGTAGCCTATCTTGATTCAAAATGATCGACTCGTCCAATGATAAATGACCGACACTGTATGTGACAACAAAGTTGTGACTTGTGGCCTGTTAACAATGTCAATAGATCAAACCTTGAGTCTTTACCTCAAACAACGCATCGTGATAAGAAAAACGACCATGATATGACCTGACACTACCTCAAATGGTAGTGCAACCTTAATCCCGCAATGGGTATCTTGGAAATAAATCAATAAGCAGGTACCTCAAACCATCAAAATGAACAATGCCAAAATTTCAGGGATTTCTTTTAAAACGAGAAACTCTCTACCCTAATACAGATTTCGCTCTTATTTTTGAACTGGAAGTAGGAAAACTTCAAAAATAACTGAAAGGTAAGAAACCAACTAGGGTGATACTAGATATCACTGAAGATGGGGACTTCTTGCTATGGTGAGAAGAATCCCTCTGAAGTTATGAGGATACTGCAAACAAAAAAATTCTTAGCCTGATAGTATGCACAACACTAATACCATGCAAAATTCCAAACCTTAAAATTTTTAACAGATTTAGCATACTATAGTGTTCTAACTAACATAAGTTTTCAACAAAAATGAGAACACATAAGGGATTTAGAACTACAACCACTTTATTTAATTAATTATTGCAAATAACACATGCTAGAATAATTGTCACAAGAAATGCTTGCCAATGGCATGCAAGGCTTCTCATCAAATGAGAAATCACAACACTAAAGCACAATGGTAGACCCTGGATGGTTCTATCAAACAAGTTATTCCCACTGTGTTTTCCTCCATGGGATCAAACTAGCACTGGCTTTGCCAAGTTCTCAACAAAGATGAAACAAATAACAACCCAAAATTTCCTCTAAATTACAACCTCAACATTGACATAAACCCTCTAATGTTGTCGATCAAGTGTAGAGGAAATTTATGAGCCTATGGAATTTCACTAGGGAGTTTGCTTGCAAATTTATAAGTTAAGAAAGGAGAACAAGGCAACCAGAGTCCAACATCAGGGGTATTCACCAATTTATGTGGCACAGGACAATTTGTTATATTATTTAAATTTAAAAAAAAAAACAATGTAAATCAAAATCAACATTTTGTTTTATGTTTATCTTTTGCCTCACACTTTTAGGACATGCTCAACCCTCTTGAAGTACTATGATTTGTTCAATTTTTAACCCTGATTGCAAGGCATGGCCCTCTTGAAGTGTTGTAATGTGTTGAAGTTTTAACCCTGATTGCATGACACAAACCTCTTGAAGTTCTGTGATGCATTCAAAGTTTAACAATATTTGCATGGCATAAGGACAACCCTATTAAAGTGTTGTGATGTGTTCAAATTTTAACACTATTTGCATGGAACAAGGACAACCCTCTTAAAGTGTTGTCATGTGTTCAAATTTTAACACTATTTGCATGGCACAAGAGGAATGTGGTAGTTCGTACACAAGAGGAATTGAATTGTTGTGATGTTTTCAATTTTTAACACTATTTGCAAGGCATAAGAGGATTGCGGTAGTTCGTACACAAGACGAATGTGCTGGTTCGTACACAAGCACAACAACTTTGTGAATTTACAGACTTCTCTTCTGCAATTGATCTCGATTTCTCATATCCTCCCCACCATTACTGCAGGATACCCACCTTGGAATTTTTCTTCGATCCACCTTACTTCCTAGACCTTGGATACCGCTTGAATTGCAAGATATCCAATCATTGTATTCCTGATCACCTTCGACTATGACATCCATCATGCAATTAATCCACACCTAAAATTGAACCCTAAGAATATCATATTCCATTCTTTTTTGTGGGAGAGAGGGTGAGGACAGGGGGTTCTGCAGGTTGATTTTTTCTTCTCATAGAGAAGCAATCTCTCATAGGGATTTGGTAACTTCTTTTTCAAAATTGGGAGCTCTCTATCTTTTGGAGAGTGACACATGCCTTTCAATGACTACTATGAGTGCGAGCTTCTCCTTTCATCATCTGGTTCTCCATATCTTAATAAGATTTGTCATTTGTTGAACGCTTCTGTTAGCCACTTAACGTATCGACTATGGTTTCAGTATGCATGCTAGTAATCACACATTTTCACAACAACAACTCAAACGCACTGTCATAGTGTCCCTTACCACCGTTGACAGTGATATGAGGAAAACATGACTCCTAGGCTACGAGAAGCATTATAAGGACCATTAAACACTTAATTAAATGCCCTTCCCCTGCATTGGCCATTCACGGAAAAGTTGTCTGAAATCCACTCAAGGCTTCCAATGCTCTTTGATTTTTTTCTATTGCACCTATCAGAATACCCATTCTCCCCATGGTCGCTACAGGAACTTCAGTGTATACATCTTTATTAACGACAATAATGCTTGTACACAATTATGGGTCTATCAACATACCAATGTTCTAATTCAATTGCAATAGTCACTAAATGATATATAATTTGTTCCTTATAATTGTGGTGATTGATATAAATCAGAACAAGGTGGATTTCAATTTCATTGATAGAAATTCACAAAATTCCTACATGGGTTCATGAACGTGGAATCCTTATTGGTTTCCACTTCACATCCCATCGACTCTATCAAACTTGCAATGGTTCTCCATGTAATAGTGTCTCCTTCCAAGCAATGAGTTTTCGACAAAATAATGGCTTTTCCCCTACCATGCATTAACACAATCCCAATAATGATAGTAGGGAAACTTGATCATGTAGCAGATACATGAACAAGTAAACTTATTCAAGTAAACTTATTCTAATACTCTGGTCATCCCTAGGCCTTCCAGTGTGGAACATATCCTAAGCCTTCCAGTGTGGAACACAACCTAGGTAGGCTTTGATATCAACAAGGATTTTTGTTTAATCACACATTTCATTCCTCAAATGATGTTACAAATAAAACTTTAATTGATCAAATGATGTTAGATATAAATTGTTTTAAGATAGACAAACTATTTTTGATAAATAATCACATGGTTGAAAGATTATCTCAAAGATTCATAAATATAGGGCTAATCCCTAATTAGATGGAGAGAATCTCTCAACCAACTAACTAGACATAAATAACCTCCCAGCTAATAGGAACAAACCGATTATGATGTGTAGAATTCTACCAATAATGACAATTAAATTAATAACTAAGTAATCTAACACATATTGAGACAAGTTGAAATTACATGTTCTAACACATATCACTCAATATACAATAATTTGATACAAAATACTTTGCAATCAATAGATATTGCATAATGTACATATTGTTGCCACCTCTAAAGTCTAGAGATACCAGCTATGTAGATAATAGTAAAGGTGATGAGGTAGTGAGGATAGATACAATAGGACATTGGGAAAATAAAAGTTGTGAGAACTTTGAAGACATCCACATATAAATTAGCATAGTTAAGGACTTCACATCATACATCCTTCCATCAATCAAAAAAATAGTTTTTTTTTTAAATAAAATCTTATTTTACCATAGTTACATAAAGTAAATCATTGAAAAATATTAATGGGTATCAAAACACTTACGTGTCATTTAATTTATCAACCATTTAATAGCTATCAAAACATTTACATAATATGTAATCTCAAGACTTTCTAACATTCGGATAGAGTAGAGGTGAGAGTTTGCAATACTAAGATGGACTATAGGTAGAAAACACACTTCACAATTTCGAAATAGAAAAATAGTTTGGAAATTCTTAATTAGTTAGTTAGATTGTCTATAATAAGAAGAATATTTTCAAATTATTAAATCTAGACTATCCATCAAGTCTATTTGAAAGTAAATATAAACTTAATGAAAATCTTGATCTTTGTTAAAAAATCATAAACAATTAACAAAATTTAAAAAAATAAATAATTTTTAAAATTTAATAATAAAAATATAAATTCATAAAAAATTATTGTAACTGTTCATTGTAACCCATTTTTAAAATTTAACAATAAAAAATAAATTCATAAAGGATTATTGTAATTGTTTATTGTAATTGTTTTGTTGATTAAGAGGTCAGAGCACCTTGACTAAGAAATATATAGATTTAGGTTAAGGCAAATATTCCTTAACCAAAAGTAGGGCTAATAGCGTCCATAACTCGTAAATACATGAAATAAGGCCCATAACATGTATAATTTTACAAGGAAAAACAAACCAACTGAGCCGTTCCCAAAACTTCCTACATGCACTCAACTGACAAAAGAACTGATCTATTTAATATCACAGTGTTTGAATAAGAACAAGGGAAATTCGCCTTCACACATTCATTTATTTATTTATATGTATGGAAATACACACATTCATGTAACGATACAGTTATGATTTCAAACACATAGAGGTCATGTTATAGCGCAGAAATAATGACAACGATGGACGATGGGCCTAAGGCATATCATCACCTTTCTTTATTTTGTCGTTTCATTCATATAATGTTCAGAACTAAACTATTTATGCATACCAAGACATATGCACATAGAGATATATTGATCAGTATAAAGAACGACTGGAGGGTAGATACTTCTCGATCTTCTTCAACATGGCAATGCTATTTTCCTTTATCTCTTTTGCTTTGCTTTCTTCAAGCTGAGCACCAGGAAGGGTCTCGTAATTACATATCCAGCTGGAAACACATCCCCCTTCTTTCCTGGGAACGAATTTGACCTCAAACTTCGCAGCACTCAGTTTCTTTCCCAGTACCCCTCCTTCGATATTTGTATACTTCAACACAATTTTTTCCTTGCTAATTTCATCCACACACTCCTTGACGAAGCTGAAATCCTTGTGAGCTGTGACAAGAAAGTGAAAAACCATGTAAGCACCAAATGATAACAAATTATTCAACTAGAAGTGGAATTATAATGATATTAAGTAGAATATGTGATCAAGAGAGGAATTTATGGGATTTATACCGGGGGTGAAGTTGATCTGCTTGATGGTGCCCATGCCTCCATCTCCTTGAATTAAGGTCACCGAAGCAACAATTTCAGGAAAAAACTGTGGGAATGGGTTATAGTTGTCTTTCACCATGGCGTTCCACAGTCTCCTTGCCTCCACTTGAGACACTTCTTCCATTATTGCAACCGCTGACACCATCTTCAACCCTAGTGTAACTCGATAGCTTTTCTTCAATACTATCGCACATAGGGGAATAGGAGGGGATAATATTTATAAAGGGTTATATGTGAACATTTCAAAATCATTGACTTGTTCCAGGTGACTTTTGTTATCTTCATTGACTTGTAAATGTGTTAGAAAACCTGCACAGATGAATCTAGCTAGTAAAGGTTGAAGACACAGCTTTGCAAAGCAAAAACACTAAAAGAAAATTGAAAGAAGAAATGAATGATTCATTAGAAAATAGGCTACAATGCTCATGATATAGCATTACTTGGTGAAGATTCCAAGGTAATGCACCATGCTGGTGATCAATGAGAAGACTCAACACCTACAACAAGTTTCGGAGATAACTAGCTAGTTGCAGAGTGAAAGAAGGTGCAAATCATGGAGTAAATCATGCAGAAGAACTAACCAATTGCGGAGTTAAAGAAGGAGCAAATCAAGGACTAAATCATGTAGAAGAACTAACTAGTTGCGAAGTGAAAGAAGGAGAAAATCAAGGAGTAAATCATGTAAAAGGAATCTGGCATGTAGTCCCATGCTCTAACTAAGAGTCCTCATGTAGGTGTGTAGTAGTTGCATGTAGTCGCATGCTCTAACTAAGAGTTTGCATGTAGGTGTGTAGTAGTTCCAACACCCCACCTAAACACCACTGTGGGGAAAAATAGAAAATGGTCCCTGGCAACTAAAGCCAAAGGTCACCAACAATACAGTGCAACTTGTAATAAAATTGAGGAAAGAGGGAAGACCTCATGGGAAAAACCCCCCCTCAAAATACAACGTAATCAAAAGAAAGATGAAGAAACGATAGTTGCTAAGCAACTGTGTCCTTCACTCCAAGACGATCACGCAGAGAGCGAAACTTCTGCTCAGTGAATGTCTTGGTGAAGATGTCTGAAGTATGTTCTGCTGAGGGATAGAACTGCAAATCAATGACCCAATCATGTACTGAGTCTTTGATGTAGTGCATATAGATCTATATGTGCTTCGTCCGCTGCCGCTGTACTAGATCCCTACAAAATTTGACAGTGCTCTGGTTGGGCTGGTGGAACTAGACGCCCAACTCAGTGAGGAAGTGTTGTAGCCACAAAGCCTAAATAGTGATGTTGACTACTCCTTTGTACTCGGCCTCAGCTGAAGAGAGAGAAATAGATGCCTACTTCTTTCTTGACCAACAAATAGGGCCAAATCCTAGACTAAGTGAATATCCGGAGGTGGACTTGCGATCAATGCTATATCCTGCCCAATCAGAATCTGTGAAGCAAAGAAGATTCAATGCAGTGCCTACTGCATAGTGAATCCAAAATGTGATGGTGCCTTGCACATATTGGAGGATGCACTTGGCAGCATTCCAATGTAGCTCATGCGGCTCCTGCATGTATCTGGAAACTACCCCTACTGCATATGAGAGATCTGGTCTGGAGTGGGTGAGGTACAATAAGCTCCCCACTAGCTGTCGGTAAAGAGTGTTGTCAACTAATGGAGTGTCACCTCCATCCTCAAGGCAGTCCCCAGACAGAAAAGGAGTCGGTGTTGGCTTGCAGTCAGTCATGCGAAATCTCTCGAGGAGATCCCGTGCATACTTATCATGAGAGAGTTTGATGCCTGTGGCATCCTGACTAATCTCAAGACCAAGAAAGAAGTGTAATGGACCCATGTCCGTCATCAAGAACCTATCATGCAAGGCCCTCTTGACCGTAGCAATGGCTTAAGCCGAGCTGCCAGTGATTAGGAGATCATCTACATACAAAACTATGATAAGAAGAGAATCATGTGTCCTAAGCATGTAAACATTCGAATCATATTTACATATTTCAAAGTTTTGTGATAAGAGAGAAGAATCCATCTTTGTGTACCAAGCTCTCAGGACCTGCTTAAGGCCGTAGAGATATTTCTTCGGTCTGCAAACCAAAGATGAATCATGAATGAAACCATGTGGCTACTCCATGTAGATCTCCTCAGATAGGTCTCCATGAAGAAAGGTATTCTTCACATCCATCTAATTTACTTCCCACCGCTGGGCAGCCACAATGGCAAGTGTAAGGCGTACAGAATCCATCTTTGCTACTAGAGAAAAGGTCTCGTCATAATCAATGCCATGCACTTGTTAGAAGCGTTTGGCTACTAGCCTTGCTTTCAGTCTGGTGATTTGCCCATCTGCAGCACTCTTGGTCCTGTAGACACATTTTCATCGGACAAGTTTCCTTACTGAAGGAAGGGGGACCGGATCCCAAGTCTCGTTCTCGAGCAGGGAGTTATACTCCTCCTCCATGGCTGACTCCCAATATGGATGCCCAGCAACCTCAGCATAAGACTGTGGATCAGAAGACTGAACCAAATGACAATGCCATGATGGCAATGGTTCAGTGGCAGTGAGGACAAGAGGAGGCTCAATAAACTCTGACCTAGTCCTCCGCAGATCAGAATTATCACCCACAAGACCATTTCTAGACGCTGGGTGTTCTTGTGCATATATCTCACGTAAGCTCCTTGTTCTCTGATTTATGACAGGGGAATATGATTCAATGTTGGAAGCCCGATCTGGACTTTGATGTGGATCATCATTTGCATGCACTAGATTTGTATCTGAAGACTTTGTCTCTGCATCTGCATGCTCTACCTCGGCATCTACGTGCTTTGTATTTGCATCTGAGTGTACTGAGTCATCATCTCGAACATGAGGTGGATAAAAGGTGTCTGCATGCGGCAATTGAGGTGCATGCGAGAGACTTTCCTCAAATTCGACACTTCACTTAATGATGAGCTTATCAGTAGAGGGAATTAGGAGTCAGTATCCCTTCACACCATCAGGGTATCCAACAAAAATCCACTCAATGCTCTGTGGATCAAGAGCTTTCCTCTTTTAAGAGGGAATCCTGGCCCATGCTCTGGAGCCGAAAACACGGAAGTGGGTGACCTCCGGTTTAGTGCCGCTCCAAGCCTCAAAGAGGGTCTGATCCTTGACAGACCTATGAGGAAATATATTATGGATGTAGTTAGCACAATTAAGTGCTTCGGCCCATAGCTTATGAGGCAGTGACTTGCAGCATGCAGGAAGCCAGCTCTTTGAGAGATTGGTTCTTTCTCTCAGCAACTCCGTTCTACTGCGGAGTGTATGGAACTGTGTACTGCAACTGTATGACAGACTGAAGGCAAAGGTTCTTAAGTGCTTTGTTAACATATTCCCCCCCCCATTGTCTGTATGGAGGGCTTTGACCTTTCTCTCTGACTGTGTCTCAACTAGTGCTTTGAAATTTTCAAAGTGCGCAAAATCTTCAGATTTGGCCCTGAGAAGATATACCCAAGTATACCATGAGAAATCATCAATAAATGTAAGCACATACCTTGCTTTGTTGATGTAAGGATGAGGAAAAGGCCCCATGAGATCACTATGGATCAGATGTAGAGGAGAGGATGCTCTGTGAGTCTTGCCGGTGTCAAACTTTTCTCTGGGATGTTTGCCAAGGACACACCCTTCACAAACTCCTTTGGAGAAACTTATATTTGGCAAGCCTTCCACCATCTCATTCTTGCTTAGCTGCTGCATATACCTGTAATTTAAGCATCCAAACCTCTCGTGCCAAAGCCTACTACTGTCATCAACATGTGTAAGCAATAAGGAGGATTCAGATTCAATAAATTCAGAAAATGTATACAATCTGGCTCCATTGTTTACCTCACCAGTTGCAATTTTGGAGTTGCTATGTAGATCATATATGTTCACTACATCTGGAGTGAATTCTACTCTCTTTCCAGTGCCGAAATGAGTGATCTAATAAACTGAAAGCAAGTTTACCGAAATTTTTGGAACATGAAGCACATCTTCAAAGCTTCCGTGTAAAAGTTCCACTCTACCTTTTCCAGTGACCTCAATAGGTAAGTCATCTCCCATGAGGATGGGAGGTCCTTTGCATGCATCCAAAGAGGAATAGACTTCCTTTGTAGTAGCCATATGATGTGATGCACCAGAATCTATAATCCAAGCATGAGGAGAAGAATTAATTGCAACTAAAGCATGAAAATTGTTACCTTTCCCTGTGGCGGATCCTTAGTTTTCTTCTTGGCTCCTAGAGGGATGTGGTCCCCAAGGTTGTGCTTCTAATGTATTTCTGCCATTTGGTCAATTTGTTTCTTCATGCAAGAGGATTCTGGATGGAATCCTCGTTGTCAATAGGTGCATCAGTTTCCTTTCTTCCCTTTCTAATTTCTCGAGCCAGAGGAGTCATTGAAGGGCTTGTTGTACCCTTCCTTCTTTGGATGGGAATGAGCTTTTCCCTTGTATTTTTACTGCTAATTTTTTGATCTGAATCAGATCTGTGATTTTTATTCTGGCTTCCATCATGCATAGCAAGTGCATGCACTTTTGGAGGTTTGATTTTCCCCATGCCAATGAGTTTATCTTGCTCAAAAGTAAGAGACTCCATAAATTCTTTGAGAGAAGGCATAGTGTAGGATTTACCTGTTGCGAGCTTTACTGAACAAAATGTAGACACAAAGATGGAGTATTTCGGTCCGAGCTTTGACATAATAGAGAGAACTTAGCGACTCTCCTCCTTGGATTTGTCAATTCCACAACCCTTGAGTTGCAGTAATAGATCATTATATTTGGTGAAGAAGTCTTGAATTCTATCATAGTTTCGTGGATCCAATGACAGCAGCTCCACTTTGAGTAGATGTCCTTTCATCTCATCCTGTTTCCCGTAGAGATCTTCAACCTTTTTCCAAATCTCATTGGGAGAATTGCAGGCAGATAGATGAAATTGCAACTCTGGAGAGATGCACATGCATATCGATCTGTGGGCCTCATCCATACGGTTGAGGTACTTGGATTTTTGTATAGCTAAAGTGGGTTCCACTTCTGTAGCCATGGTAATCCCGTACAACACTTTATGATGAAGGTATCGAGCCATTTGGTCCTTCCATTCATGATAGTTGTACGGTGTTAGGATTGATGCTTTGGGAAACTCCCTTTTTCTATCAATCTTCGATCTCCAAGCTGTAATACCTGCAAAATAAAGTACTGGTGCACCTTTTATCTAGCATCCTGTGGGATCTGATACCATGTAAATGTGTTAGAAAACTTGTACAGATGAATCTAGCTAGTAAAGGTTGAACACACATCTTTGCAGAGCAAAAACACTAAAAGAAAATCAAAAGAAGAAAAGAATGATTCATTAGAAAATAGGTTACAATTCTCATGATATAGCATTACTGGGTGAATATTCGAAGGTAATGCACCATAGTGGTGATCAATGAGAAGACTCAACACCTACAACAAGTTCTGGAGATAACTAGCCAGTTGCAAGAGTGAAAGAAGGAGCAAATCATGGAGTAAATCATGCAGAAGAACTAACTATTTGCGGAGTTAAGGAAGGAGCAGATCAAGGAGTAAATCATGCAGAAGAAATAACCAGTTGCGGAGTTAAAGAAGGAGAAAATCAAGGAGTAAATCATGCAAAAGGAATCTTGCATGCAGTCTCATGCTCTAACTAAGAGTCTACATGTAGATGTGTAGTACTTGCATGTAGTCGCATGCTCTAACTAAGAGTCTGCGTGTAGGTGTGTAGTAGTTCCAACATACTTGTTGCCGCAGACAACACCGACTTAAAGGGTTATATTTTCTTGGTTTACAAACACCTCAATGAGGACATTTCACTAACTTCATTGGCTTTCATGAGTTCAAAAATAGTAATAATAGACTTAGATAATATTGTAATCCGTTATTTTTCTCCTTTGTCTCCTTAACTAATTATCCAAATTACGGTTTACCAACGGAATTTTATGTGAGAACTCACATCCCCTAGTTTCTCCACATTCTGTAAACACAAAATTGTCAAAATCCTTGTGTATTTTTTATTCAAATCTGCTGTAATCCATATTATCATTCAACATTGAAACTTTAAATTTTATTTGTGGATTTGGACCTTTAAACTTAGGAGCAGTTATTTATGTATGGGTGATCTAAATAAGTGAGTAAACCTAAGATTATCTATAAGTTTTTGGATTTATTTAATTTTTATTTAAACCATTCGAGTGAGTGAGTTGAAATATATTGGATTTATTTAATTTTATATTTTTAAATTATTTAAACAATTCGAGTAAGAGAGTTACAAATTTATTGTATAGTAATGATTTTATGGTGGATTATTGTAAATGATTGACTACAGTGTAGTTTTTTTTACTGTCTTCAAGAATTTGGGATTATAACTCCAACAGAAGTCTAATTCTCTCCTCCATCTCTCAATCTCTTAATCCATTGTAAATCAAAATCTCTTGTTATAACCCAAAATATAATCGTTATCCATTTTTTGTCCATATCATCCAAAATTACAACTTTTAAAGAGATCTAAATTGAGTGACCCTTATCCTTGTAAATGTGTTAGAAAACCTGCATAGATGAATCAACCTAGTAAAGGTTAAACACAGCTTTGCAAAGCAGAAACACTAAAAGAAAATTGAAAGAATTAAAGAATGGTTCTTTAGAAAATAGGTTACAATGCTCATGATATAGCATTACTGGGTGAAGATCCCAAGGTAATGCACCATAGTGGTGATCAATGAGAAGAATCAACACCTACAACAAGTTCTGGAGATAACTAGCTAGTTGCAGAGTCAAAGAAGGAGAAAATCAAGGAGTAAATCATGTAAAAGAACTAACTAGTTGTGGAGTGAAAGAAGGTGAAAATCAAGGATTAAATCATGCAAAAGGAATCTTGCATGTAGTCCCATGCTCTAACTAAGAGTCTGCATGTAGGTGTGTAGTAGTTCCAACACCCCCCCCAAACACCACTATGGGGAAAAATAGAAAATGGGTCGTGGCAACTAAGGCCAAAGGTCACCCAAAATATAGTGCAACTTGTACTAAAATTGAGGAAAGAGGGAAAACCTCGTGGGAAAACCCCCCCCCCCCCCCCCAAAAAAAAATACAATGTAATCAAAAGAAAAGAGGAAGAAAAGATAGTTTCTAAGCAACTGTGTCCTTGACTCCAAGACGATCGCAGAGAGAGTGAAACTTCTGCTCAGTGAATGTCTTCGTGAAGGTGTTTGCAATTTGTTCTGTTGAGGGACGGAACTGCAAATCAATGACCTGATCATGTACTAATTCTCTGATGTCGTGCATATGGATCTCTATGTGCTTCATCTGTTGCTGCTATACTGGATCCCTACAAAATTTGAGAGTGCTCTGGTTGTCACACCGGATGGAAATGGGCTGGTGGAACTAGACGCCCAACTCTATGAGGAAGTGTTGTAGCCACAGAGCCTGATGGTGATATTGACTACTCCTCTGTACTCGGCCTTAGCTGAAGAGAGAGCAATAGTAGCCTGCTTCTTGCTCGACCAATAGATAGGGCCAGATCTTATACTGAGTGAATAGCTGGAGCTGAACTTGCAACCAACGTTCTCTCTTGCGCAATTAAAATCTATGAAGCCAAGGAGATTCAATGTAGTGCCTATTGCATAGCGAATCCCGAAGGTGATGGTGCCCTGCACATATTAGAGGATGCACTTGGCAGCATTCCAGTGTAGATCATGCAACTCCTGCATGTATCTGGAAATTGCCCCTACTGCATATGAGAGATCTGGTCTGGAGTGGGTGAGGTACAATAAGCTCCCCACTAGCTATCGGTAGAGAGGTGTTGTCAACTAATGGAGTGTCACCTCCATCCTCAAGGCGGACCCCAGACAGAAAAGGAGTCAGTGCTGGCTTGTAGCTAGTTATGCGAAATCTCTCGAGGAGATCCTGTGCATACTTAGCCTGAGAGAGTTCGATGCCTGTGGCATCCTGGCTAATCTCAAGACCAAGAAAGAAGTGTAATGGACCCATGTCTGTCATCAAGAACCTATCATACAAGGCCCTTTTGACTATAGCAATGGTTGAAGCTGAGCCGCTGGTGATTATGAGATCATCCACATACAAAACTAAGATAAGAATAGAATCATGTGTCCTAAGCATGTAAACATTCGGATTAGACTTACATCTTTCAAAGTTTTGTGATAAGAGAAAAGAATCCATCTTCGCATACCAAGCTCTTGGGGCCTGCTTAAGGTCGTAGAGAGATTTCTTCAGTCTGTAGACCAAATATGAACCCTGAATGAAACCATGTGGCTGCTCCATGTAAATCTCCTCTGATAGGTCTCCGTGAAGAAAGGAATTCTTCACATCCATCTGATGTACTTCCCATCGCAATGGCAAGTGTAAGGCGTATGGAATCCATCTTTGCTACTGGAGAAAAGGTCTTGCCATAATCAATACCATGCACTTGTTGGAAGCATTTAGCTACTAGCCTCGCTTTCCATCTAGTGATTTTCCCATCTGCAACACTCTTGGCCCTATAGACCCATTTGCATCGGACAAGTTTCCTTCCTGAAGGAAGGGGGACCAGATCCTAGGTGAGGTTCTCGAGGAGGGAGTTATATTCCTCCTCCAGGGCAGACTCCCAAGATGGATGCCCAACAGCCTTAGCATAAGACTGTGGATCAGAAGACTGAACCAAATGACAATGCCAAGATTATGATGGTTCAGTGGCACTGAGGACAAGAGGAGGCTCAATAAACTCTAAGCTAGTCCTCTGCAGATTAGAATTATCCCCCACAAGACCATTTCTAGCAACAGGGTGGTCTTGTGCATATATCTCACATAAGCTACTTGTTCTCTGATTTATGACAGGGGAATATGATTCACTGCTGGAAGCTCGATCTAGGCTTGGTGTGGCTCATCATATGCATGCACTGGATTTGTATCTAAAGACTCTGTCTCTACATCTGCATGCTCTACTATGACATCTGCATGCTCTGTATTTGCATCTGAGTGTACCGAGTCATCATCTTGGACCTGAGGTAGATAAAAGGTGTCTGCATGCGGCAATTGAGGTGCATGTGAGAGACTTTCCTCATATTTGAAACTTTGCTCAATGATGAGCTTGTCTATAGAGGAAATCAAGAGTCAGTATCCCTTCAGACCATCAGGGTATCCAACAAAGATACACTCAATGCTCTATCGATCAAGAGCTTTCCTCTTTTCAGAGGGGATCCTGTCCCATGCTCTGTAGCCAAAAACATGGAAGTGGGTGACCTCCGGTTTAGTGCTGCTCCAAGCCTCAAAGGGGGTATGATCCTTGACAAACCTATCATGAGATCTTTTCTATATGTAGTTAGCACAATTAAGTGTTTTGGCCCATAGCTTATGAGGTAGTGACTTAGCATGCAACATGCACAAAGCCATCTGTTTGAGAGATCGGTTCTTTCTCTCAGCAACTTTGTTCTGCTGTGGAGTGTATGGAACTGTGTACTGCAACTATATGCTGGACTAAAGGCAAAGGTTCTTAAATGCTTTGTTAAAATATTCCCCCCCATTGTCTGTATCGAGGGCTTTGATCTTTCTCTTTGACTGTGTCTCAACTAGTGCTTTGAAATCTTCAAAGTGCTCACAAACATCAGATTTGGCCCTGAGAAGATACACCCAAGTATACCATGAGAAAACATCAATAAATGTAATAAAATACCTTGCTTTGTTGATGGAAGGATGAGGAAAAGGCCCCATGATATCAGTATGGATTAGATCTAGAGGAGAGGACGCTCTGTGAGTCTTGTCGATGTCAAACTTCTCTAGGATGTTTGCCAACGACACACCCTTCACAAACTCCTTTGGAGAAACTGATATTTGGCAAGACTTCCACCATCTCACGCTTGCTTAGCTGCTACATATACCTGTAATTTAAGTGACCAAACCTCTCATGCCAAAGCCTACTACTATCATTAGCATGTGTAAGCAATAAGGAGGATTCAGATTCAATAAATTCAGAAAATGTATACAGTCTGGCTCCATTTTTGCCTCACCAGTTACAATTTTCGAGCTGCTAGGTAGGTCACATATGTTCATTGCATCTGGAGTGAATTCCACTCTCTTTTCGGTGCCGGAATGAGTGATCTAATAAACTGAAAGCAGGTTTACCAAAAATTTTGGAACATGAAGCTCATCTTCAAAACTTCCATGTAAAAGTCCCACTTTACCTTTTCTGGTGACCTCAATAGGTGAGTCATCTCCCATGAGGATGGGAGGTCCTTTTCATGCATCCTAAGAGGAATAGACTTCCTTTGCAGCAGCCATATGATGTGATGCACCAGAATCTATAATCCATGCATCAGGGGAAGAATTAGTTGCAACTAAAGCATGAAAATTGTTACCTTTCCCATGTGGCAGATCCTCAGTTTTCTTCTTGGCACCCTGAGGGATGTGGTCCCCAAGGTTGTGCTTCTGAATATTTCTGCCATTTGGTCAACTTGTTTCTTCATGCAAGACGATTCTGGATGGAATCCTTTTTGACAGTAGGTGCATCTGTTTCCTTTCTTCCCTTTCTCATTTCTCGAGCAGGAGGAGTCATTGAAGGGCTTGGTGTACCCTTCCTTCTTTGGATGGGAATGTGCTTTTCCCTTGTCTTTTTGCTGCTGATTTTTTTTTATTTGAATCAGATCTATGATTTTTATTGTCGCTGCCATCATGCATAGCAAGTGCATGCGCTTTTGGAGGTTTGATTTTCCCCATGCCAATGAGTTCATCTTGCTTAAGAGTAAGGGACTCCATGAACTCTTTGAGAGAAGGCATAGTGTAGGATTTACCTATTGTGAGCCTTACTAAATGAAATGTAGGCACAAAGATGGAGTATTTTGGTCCGAGCTTTGACATAATAGAGAGAACTTGGCGACTCTCCTCCTTGGATTTGTCAATTTCCCAACCCTTAAGTTGCAGCGATAGATCATTATATTTGGTGAAGAAGTATTGAATTATGTCATAGTTCCGTGGATCCAATGATAGCAGCTAGATTCAACTTGGTGCTCAATGAGAAGACTCAACACCTACAACAAGTTCCGGAGATAACTAGCCAGTTGCGTTGTGAAAGAAGGACTAAATCAGGGAGTAGATCTTGCAGAAGAACTAACTAGTTGTTGAGTGCAAGAAGGAGCAAATCAAGGTGTAAATCATGTAAAAGGAATCTTGCATGTCATCCCATGCTCTAACTAAGAGTCCGCATGTAGGTGTGTAGTAGTTCCAACAATCCCATGCCTTTATGAGGATGATTTATGGTAAAAGGTATATACGCATACAATATACTCATTGATTTGTCGTTCCACGAATAACGGTGTTAACCTCATGGGCAGGGCGGTTTTATCATCGAATATCTGGAAGCATTAGAAATATGCTGACGACAAGATACCTTCTTACATAGACTTCAACAACGAAGAGTCATTGAGTCGTAATTTGAGGGGATAGGGTATTTCATTTTCATTTATTTTCATCCAATTAATTTGAGGTCAACAGGAATAACTTATTCGTGGTCAAATAATTTGTGGTCAACGATAATTGTGGTTGTTATCACAATTTTTGAAATACTGTAGTAAAAAAATGGATGATTAATCTAGATGAGACATGTGGCAAGGGTGGTGCAACATTCATAATATAAAATCTCTCTTAAGGAATGTTGGAATTTGAAGAAATAGAGAGTGGAGGGACAATTTTTTGGGTAACTATTACAATCTACTTAGATGCTAAACACTATTTATTTAATTTAGATCAATAATGAGATTAACAATCTATCATGCATGAGGGCAACATGATGTTAGTAATTTTTGTTGGAAAAATCACCGCATCTCTATAGAATCTGTAATTTCCACTCTGGGGATCCTAATTACTGGGTTGTAACATTTACCAATACTTGTGGGTTTTGGTATAACGGCAAACCTCCACATGGTATCAGAGCTTGGACCCAGGTTCGATTCCCCCAAGTTGCGTTTGAGGGGGGGGTGTTGGAAAAAACACCGCACCTCTATAGAATCCGTAATTTCCACCCTGGGGATCCTAGTTATTGGGTTGTAACGTTTACCAATACCTGCGGGTTTTGGTGTAATGGCAAACCTCCACAATTTTCCATCAGTGTTGACACACTAGTTTTGATGGATATTGTTTCCTAAGTATATATGGTGCATGACTTAGGCGTGAACCTCATTCCAAACAAACTCAGTTTTCTTTTTGTGGGATTTTGAGGTGAATTAATAATTATATCAATCCTTTTTTCTTTTCCTTTTTCCTTTTGTTAATTAGATTGAATCCAAATCCTAAGAATTCCAACACATTTTGGTTAAATTACCCTTTAGTCATTTTCCGTTCTCATTCTCTTTAAGTGGAGTGAGTTAAAATTATAACACTTATGAAGTGAAGATCCAGGATCACATCCCTTACTGTATGGAATCCCCATACCTCTCTCCTCTCACAAAACAAATTTTAAAAATACAAGACACAAGGTTAGGATTTGTAAACAATATATTATCGTAAGTATAGATTCCATTAATACAATATTATTCATATCAAGGAGATGTTTCATCACAACCAATTTAATCATTTATTAACTCGATGTCATACACTACTTATATTTTTTAGGTTATTGAAACACCCTTTCTTTACCAATAACAATGAAGTTAACATAGTTATGGATGCTCTATAATATCCATAAGATTATTATTTTATATATATTCTAATTTCCATTATTAATAACTACAAGCCGAATTTGGCCATTAGCTAAACATCCATTATTAACCAATTAAATTTACTTGATATGAACAAGTGATATTTTTTAGTTGACCAATGTCAAATCTATATTGTTTTTGAGAAGTTTGAACACTAACATATTTAAATTATTACAACTATGATTATTAGCTTCTAGATTCAAGTGATGACAATGTCATTAAGTGTTTTACTCTAGGTGTACTTGTCTATGAAGATGACTTAGATTAAAACCTACTAGTTAAAATCCTTATATCAAATTTGTTTTCTACATTGCTAGCAATGAGGTTAAATACATGATAAATGCTTTTCCTATTATTATATGAGGAGGTAATGGAAACCCTTTTGTTACTCGATATTACTACTTCTTGCTATTTTTAAAATGGATAGGTTTTTCTTTATTAAACTAATTCCATGATTGAAATTATCACTTATCATTACTGGATTTAAAATTTTCATTAAATTACGGTTTTATTTCACAATTGCTGCACATATGGTTGAGGATTACCAAACTAATCCATCGATTATCATAGACTCAAATTCATACCATACACAATTTTCTTTTCCTTTGGAAGTTGAAGGCAAAAAAGTTGCAAGACGGACATGTGGCACACCTAAAAGCCAATGCATGGAAAATTCAGGGCTAACATGTGGCACAAGGCAGGTTGACTTAAGGTTGATTGTAATTATTCCACGTGGAACCACAATGACCAACCGGTGGCCAACACATGCACCACATGTACCTTCTAAAAGCTCTACATAGAGATGGTGGAATCTAATGTGGCACTACATGTCATGGTGGAATCTAATGTGGCACTACATGTCATTTTCTGGAAGGATCCGTAATTGGCTTAGTTAATTTAGTTTATCCATAATTATTTGTGTTGATTTTTTTAAGTCCTATAACCTTTGTATAAGTAAATTCATTTACCACTAGACCACAACTCTTTCATGTAAATTGTTATGCCAAAAATCATTTATAAGGTGTAGTTTTGTAGTATTTTGGAGAATAATGGCAATAAATCCTTTTTATTTGCATGAAGAGGATGGTTAGAATGTTCTAATAATATTGTAGTCTTCCTAAAAGTCTTAAAGACATTTTTATTGTAAGTTGGACATTATTTTATGTAGTGCATAATTTTATGTATTTTCTCATCTCTCCAATGTATTGGATGCTCATTTGAAGCAAATCTAGTGATGTATCTCACGAGGGGTGAAATCCCTTAACGGCATGATTTTAGTTTTCTTATTATTTTTCTTTTCAATTACATGTTTTAAATGCTCATTAAATCTTTATTAAGCCTATTTAATTAATAAATTTGTGGAAAGTTTATAGTTAGTATACAAAGGAAATTTAAGCATTTCATTTTAGATCAATTTTGGTATTATAGAAGATTTAATAAAGGATTTTCAAAGTTTTGAAGGTTAATTAGGTCTAAGATCAAGTGTGGAGAAGGATCACTTGAATATTTTAATATTGATTTTAGTACAACATGGAAATTTCCACAACAAGTAGTGGAATGTGTTGGTCAATCATTGTCATTGATGGAAAATATGTCATTGAGGTCTCCTATACTACACCATCACTGCACTACTTTCATAATGGCTTGACTCCTATAACAAATCCGCACTATCATAACCACTCTCCTATTGATTATTACACTATCACTACACTAATACATGAATCTTGTGATAAAGGCATGTTGTCCAAAAGAAGTTATCATTTTTCTCTAATCATTCAAAGATAATCACAAAGAAAATTAATTTCCACTACCTTAGAGGAACATTCTCAATGTGATTCCTATACCATCTTTTACAGAATAATTTTTTCTTTCCAAAAAGCCCTCACATGCCTCCAAACTCCTTGTAGTTTGTGAGATATTGAATTTTCAAGTTAGAAATACATATTTGTGACCTTGATCCGACCTGTGCTAGGGGTCTCATGTCAGCCTACCTCCAAAAGATTTGACATTTTGTTTATTTTCCCAAATCCATCATAAATATGGATTTTCTCTTCACCTTTTCATCATTATCTTTGTTATCAAATACAGAAAAGAGGAATTACAGTTCACAACTCGTGAACATGAAGAAAATGAGAATAGAACTTTAGTAAAGGCTACAATTGGATAGTTCTAGGTTATAAAATGAACATTGATACCTCTAGGATAAGTGTGATGCAAAAGTATATGGCCCAGTAAATCCTCGTGTATAAGTATTGGAACAGTTTGGACAATGGTCTTGTGCAGTATGGTGCAAAGACTGACTTTAATGAGTAAAAGTTGTCATTATATTGATTGAGCACCCTTCAATATAGTTATGAATTTTGACAGCCACTTCAAAATGTTGGATTTCCCAACAAGTCATCTCCCATGTACAAAGCGATGAAATTTTTTCAAACCTCAAGCCCCACGTGAAGTTACCAACCTTCTCTACTCATCCTCTTTATACTTTGACAACACGAAACTAACATTCTGACACTTATCTTACACCCAATCCTTCATGTTGTTGGATTAAAAGATAAATCCTCATTAATTAACAATTAACTAGGCTCGTCCATAGGGTCTTGAATAGCAAGTGATCGAGTGTGTTGTTAAAGAAATCCTATATCTAAATTCACTAGTTCAATACCTTGTCCTATTCAGGTGCTATTCTTTGACATGACCTCACCAATGTTGAACTGACAAAAAAAAATGAGTGAGGCTCAAAACAAACATCCCTAATTGCTAATTGGACTACCTTCCATTTATTTTTCCCTATGATATGGTAACTATTGTGTTCATGAAATTCAAAAGAAAAGATTTGATTTAGTAGAATATGACATTTAATTTTATGTCAGGTGGCATGGTTCCCTTCCAAATGTAATTGTCTACATGTTTTGATTCTCCTATTATACTAATAATAGTAATATGTTGAACGTTTGGTATGAAATGACATTTAAATAATCCATATGCTTTAGCTTAGTTATTTGATGACCGCCCTCCCTCGGGCTTACTTTATAAAATATTTCAATTCTCGTTATAGATAAAATAATTTTATATCTGCTCTCTCTCTCTCTCTCTCTCTCTCTCTCTCTCTATATATATATATATATATATATATATATATATATATATATATCGATAGATAGATAGATATAGATATGTTAAGAAAAAGTAATTAAAAGTTAAAAAAATTATTATTAGGACCATATATATTTTATGGACATGTGTAATTCATTTAATTTTTATTATGAAGTTGACATGTCATTTAAAAAATTAATAGCAAAATATATTTCAATGTGGGTCATGAGTAAAATATAAAGTAATTGAAAATTAAAATATAGTGATTGAAAAAATAAAATATTCATATGAATAAAAAAATTCAATAATGTTTCGTTCAATATCATGAACTATTGCCAAGGATTCACCTTGAAATAACCCATAGGATTTTGAAGATCCATCTTAACTCCAAATCTACCAAGTAGTGACAGGGATCAAATTTATTTTCACTTTAAAAGATGATTGATTTTGTATCAAGAGATTTGATCCATCTAGTTGCTTGGTGCTTGGTAGACTCAGAGTTAAGATGGATATAAGATGGTTAATTAAAACCCACCTATTATTTCATTTTTTTTAAATATATTATCATATACCAGCTTGTTGCGATAAATTAATTCTAAACATATTTTGATTTTTTTTTAGCTTCCAAATTTTCAAACAATTTGATGTAGAAGCATGAGACTTGGAGGGAAAATCTTCAAATTTATTCCAAAAACACAAAAAAGATCTACAACAAAGGAGTGGGATCCTTTAGCCATCAATTTCCATGTTTTCCTAGCTTAAGATAGTGATAGAAGATAGGACTAAATCGTGTAGTAATAAATGTTAAATAGATAAGCTGTAGTGGATGTTCTTGAGGAGAATACCTCACTGAACAGATAGGATTAGTTAAGCACAGTGGATGGTCTCGAGGAGGATGTTCCAGTGAACTGATAGTTGTATTAAATTAAGCCTTTGTTTTAGGAATCTGGTTATACATACGAACCAGTATATATTTAAGTTTGATGCTATTGTAATAGGATTTGGACCGCATGGTTTTGATTGCATTTTCTCAAACGAAGAGGGATTTTTCTCTATGCAGTGGTTGATCCCAGAGAACTCGTGCTATCTGAAACCCTTCTTATGCATCTGAATGCCTGTTTGCTTGTAAGTCTGGTATTATGCTTGTATTTAGCTTTTCTTTTCTTCTAAGTTTTTATAATGGTAATTCAACCTTGTTTTCCAACTGACACTTATATTTAAGCCTTTGGAGTGTGTTTTCCTGGACATCGGCGAGCCTCGACTTCTTATTTGCATTACAAAGTTCTGCAGGCGAAACTTTCTGTTACACAGGAAAACCAGGAAAAGACTTAGCCGGAATGGAATTCTGGACTTAAAATTTTATTGCACCAGGCATATACCCATATCGGGTTCAAACACATTATTGCATCGCAGAACCATAGTGGAGAGGAACTGACCCTAAGGAACATCGAAATCTGATAGTGCGATACTACTGAATCCGAAATATTTTAGAATGAGAGTTGATAAGCTATCAAGTCCATGAAGCTTAAAGCATCACAAGACTAGAGTGGGAGGAACCTGGCATTGGAGTGTTGCAATCACCGATAATGATTGCGATATTCACGTGTTATATCGCATCAGGCAATCACCCATTGTAATGTGCCAATAGTGTATTCATAGCGCCAATAGTGTTATTCCTTTTCCTTGGAATAAAGCCATCGATAGTGTATTTGTGTTATTCCATTTCATTGGAATAAAGCACACCGACTGTGTATTTTTCCTATTAATGCATTCCCTTTGGTTTGCAGTGGAAATAGTGTAGCTTATGCTTATTTGCATTATTGACCAATAAAAAAGCCCTCTAATAGTGTATTTCGTAATTCTTAAGGAATTGCAGCTCTGATAGTGAAAAGAATCCTTTGTAATATAAATTGTGCCCAATAACAAGGGTTGGAGTGATTAAGGGGGAAAGTGTGGTGTTTTTGGGGAGAAAGGGAAATTTATAAACAGTCTAACTAGAAATAGATGATTGATACTCCAGTGCAGGAAGTAGAAGGAACTCCACCAAAATTAGAGGAAATTATATCAGGTTTTGGTGATTTGTCTATATCGCCTACACCTAGGCCACCATTAGTGGTATCAAATTCCCCTTTTGAAAATGAATTGAATATCAAAAGCGGAAGAAGGAAAGTTAATATGTCTTTCAGAGTTGGACGAGGATGTGGTAGAAGAGGAAGACATGTTGCAAATGCTGAAGTGATGAAAGCTGTGCAATAGATGTAAGCAAGATTAGTGATGAGCTCCATTATTGTAGCAAGAAGGCTACAACTCCTGGGCTACCAACTTTACTTTTATCAACCCGATAGTTCGTAACAAATTTCGAAGTGTTGATGTCATATGCACAAGTATTAGTTCTCACTGCAGGTTGTCACTTGGTCAGCCAGCACGAGATCACTAGGAGCTCAGGAAAACTTCTATAGATTTAAGAAGAAGCTCTATATGTGATGCAAGGAAAGAAAGATTACTCTACAAAGACTATTCTAACTGTAGAAAGGAGAAAGACTGGAATGTGAAGAAAAACCTAGTAAACCCTAATTAACAAGCTAATTCTACTTTTTCTAAAAAGACAATGAAAACCATGAAATAAATGCCATTACTTAATTAAGGAAGTAAAAAGCATATAACCATGCTATTTATGGAAGTAAATAAGCAAAAAAACATATTTTGGATTTTTATGTGTTTTTATGTGAATTTAACATGCATCTAATTTATTGTGTGTGATTGTCACAGTGAACAGGTGGTGTTGGTGGTTTTGGGGCTTGGGAGGATGTAGGATGGTGTGGATGGGTCCTAGGAGGTCTTAGCTGGCCTTCTAGAGGCTTTTCCCACACTCAGCCTTCAAAAGAAAACCTACAGGGAAAACTACAGGAGGACATAGGAAAACTACAAGAGGAAAACAAGGAAACTACGACATGCCTACAGGGGGAAGCCGAGAGAAATTTTCACTATTTTGAGGGTGTAAGAGTGGGTGGAAAAGGAGTATGAAGGTTGGAATGAGGTGTTAGGGCACCTAAGGTCTACCATGAGTCACCAGGAGAGACAAAGATGATTGGGCTTTCTCAAGGAGAGAGGAAGAAGTTCTATGACAACTAAAGGAAACTAGGGATGAATTTAGGTGAGGTTTGGGAGAACCGTAGGGCATGGATCAGATGGAGGGTGTGATTTTTGGTAATCTAGCCTACTGCTGGAAGAGATATGTTGCATAGAAACTGATAGTGAACTAAGAAAATCAAGCAACGAATGAGATGAGTGCATCCTAGTAAAAACAGAGTTTTACATTAGAATGGCTTAAACAATGTTGTAGAGAAGCGAATGTTCGTAAATGTTGTAAGAAAGGAAAGCATCAAAAAGGACTATCACAAATTAGGGTGTGAACATGATAATGAAGATCTAAAGTGAAGTAGAACTAGACTATCAATCTACTAGAGGTCTGTAAACACTAGAAGTCTTAGGAATGAGGAAAATCTGTGTTTTTGGGGAAGAAAGAGAGTATTTTCCTCAAATCATTGTCCCAGAGGGAGGAACAGAAGCCAAGGCATTGTTGCTAGCCTTTTGAATCTCCTCTGATCACAGCTTAACCTGCTACAAAAAGCACTAATGGAAACCAGCTACTAAATCATCAAAAAGCAACCTATTCTTAACCATAAGAGAAATACATTAAACAACAAACTAATCTAAAAAATGAATTAAAGCATACAAATACATGTAAATAGAAGCTTGGCTGCTTGTATTTGGCCCTAAACTAAGAGATTTAGCCCTCTGATGTAATCCAATGCTAGCTCAGAAAGGATTCCATCTTCATTATCAAAAAATAACACGATTACATAAAAATGCCAAAAAGAGTAAGCTCAAAATTTGAGTAGAGTTTACACAAGAAAAAAGTCAACTCTAGTGAGGCCCTAAGCCTATATACTTATACATCTAAAGCTAGCAATAGCTTCCTTAAAATCGTGGAGGCTTGGCTCCCAAAACTCGAGATAACTATTAATCATCTTCCACTTGCTCGGGTTTCCTTTTAGTGCATGATTCGGCTAGTTGTACTCTGAGCTGAATGAAGGGAATTTCAGGTGAGCAGCAATAAATGTCGGGGATTCCCTCCTATATGTTCTCTCCTCTGTATAATTCGAGTTATTACTATAGTTTGACCACTAAATCCTTGATTTTGACCTCGAAATCCCTCAATAATATGCATTAAATACATGTTAGGCCACATGGCATAATAACTAACTGAACTCACCCTATAAGCATAAATATAATCAGAAAATCATACAATAAGCTAAGAGAATGGTTGATTTGACTAGGTTAGGAGATAAAATGAGCCCATATAATTATCCATTTATGAGGCTCATCAGCACCCCCCTACTAAAGGTGTTGCTCATCCTCTGAGCAACTTAGTCAATATCTTCATCCTTTATGGCCCTGGTGGTCTTCCTAATATTCCAGGCTTTTGATGTGGTCTACTTATGTTCTCCATAGAATCCTACCTTTATGTCTATATCCTTCCACTACTCCTCCTCTTCTTTTTCTCTTCTACCTTCCAGCATGCCTAATATGAGTGGAGGACTTAGTTTGAGGCCAATCTAGTTGACCTTCAACCTTTGCATGGAGCACTTGTACATTGACACTCTCTTCAATGCCTCCTTCAACCTCATGGGAGAAAGGAATTCCCTAATCTACAAGCTGTGGGGTAGGATGATCCATCTTCTCATGCATGCATGCACATAGTCCTCCCCAAATAGCCTAAACATATCTTCAAAGTGTGCAATGTCTTGTTCCTGATTGGCTAGATATTTAGGGGAAATCTGAGGGTCGTTGGCAAGCAGGTTGTGTGTGTTGATGAGTGCAATAGGATCCAATGGCTCAGCTCTTACCATCGATGGTTCATTCTGCTCTTTTACTAACAATATTTTCATTTCTGCTTCCCTCAATTCTTCATGGTTTATCCATGATGTCGTGGCCATTAATTGCAGATCCCCTAGCTCGGCATTGCGGTCCCACACATTCAATTCTATGAGGGACATGTTGTTTAGATAGAACTATACCATCTTTGCTTTGTCTCGAAGGTGCTTTGGTCACAGAAATCCATGAACTCCCTGTAGTCTTGGAAAGGCATTGTGCCTCTTTTTGAAAAAGTTTTTATTTGGAATTAAAGCCATTGATCCTTCAAATAGAGCCCATAATATTTGGCTAGTGTTCTGCATTGTAATGCTTCTATGGACAAGCTGGCCATGTATGCCAAATGAGTCTCTTTCTCCTGCAGTTGCCTCCTTAGTAATTCATTCTCATTCTCAAGGTGGCTTCTTGTAAAGGTTTCTCCGTCTCTGGGAGCAGACAATTCCCTGCCTATCTTCCTAAGTTTGCTTTCCATGTGGCCAATATCCTCAACTACTTTGGACTTGGCTATCTGCATACACCTATGCATTCTCACTCTTCTTTTTCCAATTTGAAAAACAATGGAATTACAAATTTCTAGGGGATTATCTTGCCTCCCTCGTTTGTAATAGGAGTCAAGATTAGGTTGTGGGTGAGGTTCTTGTAGCACTTGTGGTTCCTCTTTCACTTCTAGTTGTCCTCCTACCTTCTCCTCAATTTTTTGTGTCTCCAGTAGTTTGGACAATGTTTCATGTAGGACTGTTTCAACCTCCTATAAGTCTGGTTTGGCATCCTATATAATTTCCTTTCCCTTCCATGTGGAAGATCTTGGAGTCCCCCTTTCATAGGTTATGGGTGTCTTGGAAGGTGATTTTCACCTTGTCATATAGTGAATTTTCAATGTTAATGGGAGCCTTTGATGAGGGCCGAGGTTTTCCTGTTTTAATTCTGGTACTCTTCCTTGCCCTGAAATACATGGAAGTTTTTCATTTCCTCTTCTGCTTCTGCATGACTGGGGTATTGAGGGTAGTGAGGGTAGCTGTTGCTTCTCTATCCCAAGTTTCAAGGGACTCTTCTCTTTGCTCTATCCTCTTTGTCTACTTTCTTCCCTCTTCTTTCTCTTTTTCCTCCTCCTTCTTTGTCTCTTCAACTCTCCCCTCCTCTATTTCTCCTTTTCTTTTTCCTCTCTTGCTCTACTATGTCACCACTAGCTTCATCTTCTCCTCCTTGTTGTTCTCCTTTGTCACTCGCAGCAGGACTAACATCATAGGTTAATGCCTTGATGTCATCCTCAATTGTTATATTTCTGAAAGCTTCCGATGCTATAAGGATTGTAAGGGTATGGAGGGCTTCTTCTACTAGGACGTTAATTAGGCCATGGTGAGTTAGCTGCTGTGAATTTCCTTCTTGTATCTTAGTGTTGGAGTCAATGAGGGACTGAAGGAGAAATTAAGGGATACTGAGCTTTTGATGTGTTGGGGTTTTCATGCCATATCTCAAATCTTGGAGGATTCTGAAATGATATCCATAAACAATGATGTGCATCCCCTCATAAGAAATGTATTTTATCACTTGGTAGATAACCTCATCCTAGGGATATGGTATACTAGCCCTCCATTTTCCATTTTTGTTTTCAACAGTGGTTTCATTATTTTGAAAAATTTTCCTCTTGGCAGCCTGGCCAATTGGTTTCTCATCTTTAATCCAAGGCAGCCCAAGAGGAAGGGTAGTGACCCTACTAATGAATTCAGGGGTTATTTCAATGGAGAGGCCTCTAATGGTTACACTAGCATCAGTTCTTTTGTGAGGGATGAGAGAGAGCGAATTCATGGGAAATTTCATCGTCAAACCCTCTAAACTTCTCAAAGAAATTCATCCAATTTTCCCTTGTAAATATCTCTACCACTTGAGGATGTGCATGGAGTCTAGTAGAGTTAGTGGGCTGTTTTTTCATAAATCACACTCTCAAACTACCTATACTACTTTTGAAAAACCAAATATGGAGGTGGAGACAAATAATTTTGAGTAAAATGGAAAACATAGGAGACTATGTGTGTTCTTTTTTTTTTAAAGAGAATTTTTTTTTTTATGTATTTCTACCCTCTTAAAGACTCTTTTTATCTTCAATTTGAGATCAATTCTTTCACATGTTGATATTCAACAGAGGGCAGTCATGAACGCTACCTCTTCAGACTAAAATTTGTGCCAAAAATTCACGTTTTCTCCCTTAAAAATGACTCACTGCCTCTCTTGTAGAAGCTTGATGTCCCTCCTGTAGATTTCTTGTAGGTTCTCCTGCAAAAAATGTCGAGAGCAAGAATATGGAGGAAGCTTATGCAGGATGGTGGATATGAGGATGTGGGGCATAAGAAGACTATTGTGTGGCTGAGTTATGAGGGGAAATTTAAGAAAAGGTGGTGAGAATGCATGGGGAGGAGTGCTCATTACCTTTTATGGCCTTTTTAGGTTATGAGTGCTAAGCTGGCAAGGTGTACGTTGCCCAAATTAGGACCGTTGCTCCCCACCTACTTGGTCATCATGACCTCTCCTCATAATCAACCCTGCATAATTACATCAAATTTAACTCTTATTCCCACTACCTGTCCTTCGCATCTTTTGCTTGAGTATTGTGTGCAATTGTGGGTGGCATCTCAGTTAAGTGGAGTCAACTAAATGAAGGTGGCCAAGCTAACTGGCCACCTTTCCGTATTTTTATTTCAACCATCTTGTTGCCTTTGTATGATTTCTAATTACACAAATGTATATAGAAGAGTGACGTATCTACTTACATGTGATCCGAGTGTATTTGTTTCCATCCACTATGAGGTGCTATGGCATTCTCTATTGCATGCCTTCATTCTCCTTCACACATTCTATCCTTGCTCATTGATGTGTTGTTTTGTGTTTTTGTAGGTTCTTCTTTCACTGGAGCTAAGTTGTATGTGCCTTTTCAACCTTTATATGTGCTATCCCTTACTATTGGTGTTGGACTTCTATGGGATCAACTACTACAGGAATTCCTACAGGAGCTCCTATAGTTGTTTCTCCCCTTGAAACTTCAACTATTCCCTGTGCTTGGAGCTCGAGAATGATGCCATAGGTGGATATGAATGATGGAGGGATAGTAAGTAAGCTTCAAGTAAAGTTAATGGTGCCTTTTTCTCCTTTTATTTTTGTCTTTTTTTTAATATTGAAAAATATGTATTTCTGTTTTTTTTTTGGAAAGGGAAAATAATAATAATAATAATGATGCTTAGAGTGTGATGCAAGCTTGGAAATGATGGCAAGGAGGTTTGAATATGGTAAGAGGGATCAAAGGTTCCTCGTGAATCTTTTCTTCTCCCTCAAATTTCCTCCTTTAAACATTTTTGGCTCTCTGTAATTCCGATAGGAGCCTCCTATAAAGAAAATAGAGCCTCCTGTAGAAAACACAGTTTAGGAGGAAGAGGTACATTCAGGTGAAAGAGATGCCAAAAATGATGAAGGAATGTGTGGAGAAGATGAGATGGATGGTGGTATTAATTTCAAGATCCCCTTGGCACCTTCTTCTACTCCCTGTGGTCCTCCTACAAACCTGCAATACAATGATTTTCTTTTTTTTTTAAACAACAAGGGTGCCTCAGAGACATTTTCAGCTTAATTGCCTACCCTAGGTGGCTCCAAGGGAGGTTTTCACCTAGGGATCTTATTCTTTTCCTCTTTTGACATTACTGGGTTTCCTTAGAAGAGGTATTCAACCCAATGATGGGACTCAAGCACCTCATGGCAGTTTTCACTTGAGTCCTTATTTTTTCTATTTTTTTCTTCAATGAGTGGGTGAAGTGGAAGCTAAGGCATTTTCCACTACCATCACCTTTTTATTCAAATATTCAATAAACTCTCACTTGGAGAGCATTTTCTTGTATAATTTCAACCGATGTCCATTGACAAGCATGGGGATGGCTTCATCATTAAAGGTTCTGATCAGAACTGAACCATTGTCATTGCATCTCTCCACAGTGTAGGGTGTCGGCCATCTTGTCCTCAGCGTGCCTTTGAAATCCTTGTATCTTGAATCATAGAGTAGTGCCCAATCTCCCTCTTTGAATTTCTTCTCCCTGATATTCTTGTCATGCCATATGTTTCTCTGAAGCTGAACTACCTCTGTATGGAGAAGGGCTTGCAATCTGTATTTGTCCAATCCATTGAGCTAATGTAATCTCTCATTTTGTGCATGGCTAAGGTCTAGGTCCAACTGAGCTGCCATCCTTAGGATATTGAATTCAAACTCTATTAACAACAAATCCTTCTTCCCATAGACCAGTTCATAGGGTTTGAACCCAGTGGTGGTCTTCCATATTGTGTTGTAGGCCCAAGTCACCTCAAAAAATCTATCCACCCAGTCTTTTCTACTGCTGCCCACTACCTTGGTTAGGATCCCTTCCAATGCTCAGTTAGTGACCTCCACTTTCCTATTGGTTTGTGGATGGTAAGGGGTGGAAGTGCTTGATCTTATGATGTGTGAGCTAGTCTTCAATCAGGTTGGAACTGAACTGACTGCCTTGGTTTGTGACAAACTCTCTCAGATACCCGAACTTGTAGAATATGTTTTCCCTCAAAAAACTCAGCTACTTTTTCCTCTGGAATTGCTTTGATTACTTTTGTCTCCACCCACTTTGATAGGTAATCGGTGCACACCATGATGTACTACTTCTGCTTTGAAGGGGGGTTGATAGGCCCCACTCCAAACGATGAAATTCCCATGCAACCTCAAGTAACCTTTGAGCCATTTGAGAAGTGGGGCGTGGACTTTGACATTGATCACATTGGCTCATGTATCTCCTCACATCCTGATCAAGAGTGGGGTGATAGTTGCCTTCTTGCAATATCTTGAAGGCAGTTCTCTTTGCTGCAAAATGACCTCCGCAATGTCCATCATGACAAGTCAGGAGGATGTAAAAGACTTCCTCCACCCTGATGCATCTTCTCAACATCCAATCTGGGCCAACTTGGAAGAGATTTCCTCCAATCCAGGTGAAAGGGATGCTTTTCGATGCTATCTTGCTCTTCCCTTTTGAGGATAGGTGTGGTGGGAATTGTGTTGAAACCAAGTAGTTTGCTATATCAGCAAACCATGGATAAAATACTGATATAGAAAATAGGTGTTCATCTGGAATTTGGTCATCCACCATTCCTTATTCACATGTAGGTAAATTTACTCTAGACAAAAAGTCAACAACAACATTCTCTTTACCAAGCTTATCAATAATGATCAGATAAAACTGTTATAGTAAAAGCAACCATCTAATAATGCGAGCATTTACATCTGGTTTGTTCATTAAATATCTAATTGTAGCATGATCAGTGCGCACAAAGGTTTGATACCATATGATATAATGTCTAAATTTGTTTAAGGAATGCACGACACCTAGGAGTTCCTTCTCAGTCACTGTATGGTTTAACTCTGTCTTTCACAAGTTTTTGCTTATAAAGTATATGGCATAAGGTAACTTTCCATTAGTTTGTCCTAAGGATGCTCCTATTTCTTTGTTCGATGGATCTATGTGAATGTTAAAGGGCAAGGCCCAGTTTGGGCCTCTGGGAATTGGCGCAGTCACTAGCTTTCTCTTCAAGGTATCTAGGGCTTCTTGATAGTTTTCCGACAATATGTACTCAACATATTTTCCTAGAAGGGCAGACAAAGGAGAGGCTAGATTACTGAATTATTTCATGAATCTCCTATAATATTCAGTTGAGCCTAGGAAACTTCTGACATCTCTCACCTTTTGAGGAGGTGGGACCCTTTGGATGATAGCAATTTTGTTGGGGTCCAACTGTAGTCCTTGTTGAGATACATCATGACCTAGCATGGTCCCTTTAGTCATCAAAAATTCATATCTTTCTAGACTAAGGGACAGGTTCATCTCAATACACTTATCTAGAAATTTTCCTAAGTTAGAAAAAGCTTCTTGAAAGTCAGAGCCATAAGGAGTGAAATCATCCATGTAGATTTCTACTACATCATGAACCATTTCAAAAAATATATTCGATATCGCTCTTTGGAAAGTGGTTGGAGCATTGTAAAAACCAAAATTAAGGACCTGATATGCAAAGGAACCCCAAGGACAAGTGAAAGTGGTCTTATCTAGGTCTTCTGGGCTGATTTGAACCTAATTGTACCTGCTAAACTCATCAAGGAAGGAGAATTTTTTTTTTCCTGTGAGACCATCTAACACTTGATCTATGGAAGGTAAAGGAAAATGGTCCTTTTCAGTGGCTTTGTTCAATTCCTAACAATTGACACAGATTCTCCACTTACCATTTTTCTTTGGCACTAGCACAAAAGGAGAGACCCATTCACTGTCAAATATGGGATAGATGAACCTTGCATCAAGCAATTTCTGCAGTTCTTCCTTAACAATATCTTTAAGTGTTGGCTTCATCCTCCTTTGAGGCTACCTAACTAGCTTGCAATCTTCCTTGATGTATATATGATGAGTACATACTGAAGGGCACACTCCCTTCATCTCGTTATAGCTCCAGGTGAAGGCATCTAGATGGTTTCTCAGTATGCTACATACCTCCTTCTCTTGGGAAGTACATAGGGATGGAATGATTTTCATTGTTCTTTTTGGGCCAAACTCCATATTTTTAGCACAGATAGAAGTAGGGTCGGCCACACAGAGATTAGTTGAGGGGTTTTTTTGGGTTTCTCTTACTATGTCTCTAATGGTGATACACTAGGAGGTGGATTCTGAATCAAATTTTCAATCACATCATCCTCATTTTGCAGTTTTCTCCCCATGGTGATTTCTAATGTACAAAGTGGTGCAGAATAAACTTCATCCTCATCCTCCTCCAACCAGACAAGTAGATCATGTTCTAGCAAGGGTTGGGTAGGAAGATATAAGATTAATTGCTTGGACATGTGCTTGTTCTTTATGGTCATGTTCCCAGCTCAGCAGCTGATGTAGGCATTGGCTATAGCTAACCAGGGTCTTCGTAGAATGAGAGGATACTCAGTGAGCTTTTCGTTTGTTCGAAAAACTAAGAAATCAAGAGGGTACTCCCAAGAATCAATGGAGACCATCACATCTTCCACAATCCCCTCAGGCATCACTGTGGAGCGGTCTTCTAGCTGTAGCACTGTTGTGGTCTTCCTCAAGGAGCCTTCGAGGTTATGTTTGAGCATTGTGTCCTTTGTCATTACATTAATGGAAACCCCCAGATCAATCAAGGTATGTGGGACCATTGTGCCATTGATGTGGACATCAGCTACTGGGCTTCTAGGGTCTAGATATTTTGGATAGATTATCTACCCCAACATTAGGTCAGACATTTGTACTATGACATTGATTGTTAGGGCATTTCTCTTGCACCTTCCTGTATTCCTAAAGCACTTCTCTTTGATCAACCTATTGTAGATAGGCACATCTCTTATAGCTTGGAGGAGTGGTATCTTCACGCATAAATGTTTCAATTCTCCGAGGAGTTTAGTCTTCTCTGGGGTAGACTTGATAATCTCTCAAGAAAGGGTGGATTTGCTTTAGGTTCACTTTCCTCTTTATCTTCCTCAACTTTCCTGGGTGGAGGCTAGCTATTTGGGAGGACTTCCCCTAATCGCAAGTTAATTTCTTAAATCTCCATAGCGTAAGTTGGGCACAATGGTTCCCCACTATACACTTGTTGAGCATCACTATTGTTTGGGTTCGGATTTGGCTTGGTAGGCATTTGGGGTTGCCTTGGTGGAGCAGAAGAAAATAGTTGTGTTTGGGCAAGTGGCGGAGGTAGAAGAATGGGAGGAGAGTTGTATTGGGGCCTCCACCCTTGATGATATGCATTCCATTCAGGTTGCGGTTGAGCATAGGATTGAAATGAATGGGTGGCTTGTTGGGCATGATATTGAGATGTGAAGGACCAAGGAGGAAGTGTGGACCAAGAAGGATGAGCAGAGGGGCCCCATGAAGGTATGGAGGTGACTTGGTTGGGGTTGCAGTATGCTTGAGATGTCCCTTGCATCCTCTGCTGGTGTGGTCTAGGTCCATGCAGCCTCCTTTGGTTTATGTAATAGATCTGTTCAGTGACTCCTTTGGCCCCTTCGTATACAACTTTAAGTTCGGGCAAGGACAGGCACTTACCAATAGAATTATTTTCTTCACAGACTGAACAATCCTCTATAGAGTTCAATGGGTATTCATTCCTAAGATGCCTCCTGGTGCATCTAGGGAAAAAATGGCCAAAGCCCTCTCTGATTCCTCTTGTTTTCTTTTGATATGTAAGGTATCCATTTGCATGGCAAGAGTCTATAGCATCTCACTCTTGAAGTCTTCCAACATGTTTCCAATTTCACCTTTCTTTCTAGCTTCTATAGAATGGTTTCTAAAAATAGTCTTTATGTCCTCATAGGATAGTTTGTAGATGTCTCCCCCAGCCAGTAGATGGAGGGTGTCTAGAAGGTCTTCCTGAATTCCCATGAGCAGGACCAACTTCAAGGACTCAGGGTCAAGTGTACACCTAGCCCTTTTGTAACTGAGATAGAACCTCTCTTCATAGTCTTCCAGGGACTCATCACTTGCTATGGTCATTCATAAGATTTCTTCTTTGGTATCTTTTGACCTAAAATAGTCTCGATACTTGCTGTTAAAGGCCTGCTGCATTTGAGCCCAAGTTTTGATGCTATTTCTAGATAATCCCATGAACCAGTGCAATGTTGTGTCCTTGGGAGTAGAAGGGAACAATTTCAATTTTTTCTCGTCTTCTAATTAGTCATAAGTTAAACAGATGACAACAAATTCAAACAAGGACGCATCAGGACCTTTTGTAGTCAAACCATGGAGGTGAGGTAGGGTTGGAGAACTTATATTCTTCATTTTGGTGTCCCCATTGGTCTCCTGAATGGGGAAGGTACCCTCTATTCTCTCTCCATTTCCCCTAGCATTTTTATTTTCAACCATTGTCTCCAGTGGAACGTATTCCTCTTCTTCTTCTTCTTCCCCTATAGGTTCTTCAAATATGTTTTGGATGTTCACCTAAGGATTCTTCTTGATCGCAACCATTGAAGAAGAGAGAAGGTTGGTTGTGTGAAGCAGTGGGGTGTTGGGAAAAATTTTTGCTAAGTTATCTCTACTCCTACGAGCCATGAAAGGAAATGTTTTTGGTTGGTTTTTCATTTCTTTTTCTCCACACTGAAAGTACCTACAGAAACAGAAATTGTGATTGAACAAAACAAATTGCAACTAGCTAAAATGAACTTGCTAAATGGAAATTTGTAGAATTGAAAAGGAAAGCCAAGAAATGTACAACTAAAAGAAAAGAAATGACTAATCTACTTTTGACGAAATAAACTATTAGTAGAATGTTGCAATAGGAAATAGAAGAAAGCACTAATCAAAGAATACTCTGACGCTTCCCCGGCAATGACATCAAAAAAGTGATGAGCTCCAGTATTGCAGCAAGAATCTTGCAACTCTTGGGCTACCAACTTCGCTTTTATCAACCCAGTCATTTGTAATAAACTTGGAAGCGTTAGTGCTATATGCACAAGTACTAGTTCTCACTGCAGGTTGTCACTTGGTCAGCTGGCGCGGGATCACTAGGAGCTCAAGCCAACTTCTATAGATTTTAGAAGAAGCTTTATTTGTGATGAAAGGAAATAAAGATTACTCTAACAGATGTTATTATAACTATAGAATGGAGAAAGACTGAAATGTGAAGCAAAACCTAGTAAACCTTAATTAACAAGATAATTCTACTTTTGCCGAAAACACTATGAAAACCATGAAATATATGCCATTACCTACTTAAGGAAGTAAATGACATCTAACCATGCTATTTCTAGAATTAAATAAGAAAAAAAAACATATTTTTGGATTTTTATGTGTTTTTATGTGAATTTAACATGCATCTAATTTATTGTGTGTGAGTGTGGAAGCAAACAGGTGCCATCACAAGGTGACTTTTGAGCTTGGGAGGATGTAGGATGGTGTGGATGGGTCCTGGAAGGTCTTAGGTTTCCTTATAGAGGCTTTTCCCACACTTGACCTTCAAAATAAAGCCTACAAGAAAAAATACAAGAGGACACAGGAAAACTACAAGAGGAAAATAGGGAAACTATAGGAAGCCTACAAGAGGAAGCCGAGAGAAAATTTCAGTATTTTGAGGGTGTAAGAGTCAGTGGAAAAGGTGGATGAAGGATGGAATGAGGTGTTAGGGTGCCTAAGGTCTACCATGAGTCACCAAGAGAGAGAAATATGATTGGGTTTGCTCAAGGAGAGAGGAAGAAGTTCTATGACAACTAAAGGAAACTAGGGAAAAATTGAGGTGTGGAATAGATGGACGGTGTTATTGTTGGTAAGCTGGCCTACTGATGAAAGAGATCTACTAAATAGAAACTAACAGTCAACGAAGAAAATCAAGCAACCAATGAGATGAGTGCATACTAGGAAAAATAGTGTTTCGCATTAGAATGACCTAAACTATGATGTAGAGAAGGGAATGCTGGTAAATGTTGTAACAAAGGAAAGCATGAAAAAGGACTATCGCAAATCAGTGAGTGAACATGATAAAGAAGATCTAAAGTGAAGTATAATTTGACTATCAATCTACTAGAGAGCTGTAAACACTAGAAGTCCTACGAATGAGGAAAATCTATGTTTTTTGGGAAACAAGAGAGTCTTTGCCTTAAATCATCATCCCAGAGGGAGGAAGAGAGGCCAAGGCACTATTGCTAGCATTTTGAATCTTCTATGGTCACTTCTTAACCTACTACAGAAAGCACAAATGGAAAAAAGCTACTAAATCATCAAAAGCAACCTATTTTTTACCATAAGAGAAATACATTTAACAACAAACTAATCTACAAACTAATTTAAAGAATACAAATACGATTAAAGAGAAGCTTCGCTGCTTGGATTGGGCCCTAGCCTAAGAGCTTCAACCCTCTAAAGTGTCTAAGTGCTAGCTCAAAAATGATTCCATCTTCATTATAAGAAAATAACAAGATTACATAAAACTGTCAAAAAGAGTAAGCTCAAAATTTGAGCAGATTTTACACAAGAAAAGGTTGACCCTAGTGAGGCCCTAAACCTCTCTACTTATACATCTAAACCTACTGATAGATTCCTTAAAATCAGGGAGGCTTGGATCACAAAACTCGAGATAACTATCAGTCATCTTCCACTTGCTCAGTTGCCTTCTAGTGCAAGATTCGGGTGCTTGTATTATGAGCTGAATGAAGGGGAATTCAAAGTGAGGAGCCATAAATGAGGGGGATTCCCTCATATAAGTCCTCTCCTCTCTCTACTTCGATTTATTGTTGTATTTTAACTACTAGATCCTTCACTTTGATCTCGAAATCCCTCAGTAATCTACTTCAAATTACATGTTAGACCACATGTCATAATAACTAACTCAACTCACCCTATAAGCATAACTATAATCAGAAAATCATACAATAAGCTAAGGGAATGGTTGATTTGACTAGGTTAGGAAAATAAGCCCATATAATTACCCATTTATGAGGCTCATCAATTAGAGGCATTAATAGCAGGGAGAAATATAAATGACGGGGATGTTAGTGAGCCTGAGGTTGAAGTTGGAGAAGAGGAGGAAGTTGTAGCAGTTACTCCTGAAATGAGATTTTTACAGTCAGTGTTGAGATCCACAACAAGGCCAAACACTGAGGTTTCAATATATGAAGGAGGACTGAATCCATAAGAATTGATAGACTAGATTAATAGCATGGAGAAATTCTTTGACTATGAAGAAATAGAACATGAGAAGAAAGTAAAGTTTTTTGTCACCAAGCTAAAAGGCCATGCAGCACTTTGGTAAGATGGTGTGCATATAGAAAGAGAGAGACTTGGAAAGCAACCTATCAAAAATTGGAGAAGGATGGTAGAAAAGTTAAGAGGTAAGTTTCTACTAAATAATTATCAGTAAACCTTGTTCAGATAGATGGAAAATGTTAGACAGAGGTCTATGACAGTGAAAGAGTACACAAAGGAATTCAATAAGTTGAGCATAAGAGCTAGACAAACTTAGGATACATATGAGAAGGTGGCTAGATATGTGAATGGTCTTAGGATGGAAATTCAAGATGAGATAAGTATACTGTCTCCTAAAACAGTAGAGGAAGCTTATCAGATGGTACTGAAAGCTGAAGAAAAACTCACAAGGAAGTAGTCTACTAGGAGGACAGGTACCTTTCGAGGAAGGGGAAGTCAAGGTGGTAGAGGAAGATCTAGAACACCTAAATATGGAGCTAGTAGTAGCTCAACCCTGCATGGTGACGCAAGTGGCAGAGGGAGTTTTCCTAGAGGAAGAGGAGGCATAGGAAGAGGAAAAGAAGTAAGATGTTATAGATGTAAGAAACTGGGACAAAGAGCTTTTGAGTGCCCAAGGAATGCAGGAACAAGCCATAGGAATGCAATTGTTGCTAAAATTGAGGGAGAAGCTCCAGCAATAGCAGTGGCAGAAGAAGAAAATATAGTAGACAAAGGAGAATCTTTGGTAATCAATAAAGTTTTTCTCAAGCCAGCAAAGGAGATAGTTGAACCATCACAAAGAAAGACTTTGTTCAGAATAGTGTGTAAGGTTCAAGGGAAATGTTGTCAGATGATCATTTCTAGTGGAAGCACTAATAATTTTGTCTCTACATAGGTGATGGAGAAATTAAATCTGAAGATAAATAAACATCCAACACATTACAAGGTGTCATGGTTATAAGAGGGACATCAGTTGTTAGTAAATGAATAGTGTAAAGTGGAATTGCAATTGGGAAAATATAAGGAACAAATTGTATGTGATGTGATGCCAATGGATGTGTGTTAGATATTGCTTGGAAGACCTTGGCAATATGACAGAGGAGCTATGCATGCTGGAAAAAGAAACACCTACAAGTTTGGTAAAGATGGTATCAATCATACATTGCTGCCTATGGAAGAAGGAGATGCATCAAGAAAGAAGACTGATCCAAAAACTCTATTACTGTGACTAAAGTAATACTTGCAATAGATTGAAGAGAATGAGGTAAACTTTTCTGTAATTTACAAGCCCAAGGTAATAATGACTTCCACTAAAGTTTCTGATTTACCCACTCGAATTCAACAAATGTTGGACAGCTATTGTGATATCATTGTTGATGATTTTCCTAATGAGTTGCCACCCATTAGAAGAATCAACCATCATATAGATTTGATTCCTAGAGCAAGTATACCTAACAAAGAAACTTATAGAATGACTCCTTCCAAGAATGAAGAGGTTAAGAAGCAGGCGTAGGAACTTCTTGAGAAAGGGCTGATCAGAGAAAGATTGAGTCCTTGTCTAGTACCAACAGTGTTGAGTCCAAGAAAGATGGAGGCTGGAGAATGTGTACAAATTCAAGAGCCATCAATAAAATCACAATCAGGTACAGATTTGCTTTACCTAGGATTTAAGATTTAATGGATTTCTTAGGTGGAGCAAAGTATTTTTCAAAACTAGATCTTAAAAGTGGGTATCACCAGATAAGAATAAGAGAAGGGGATGAGTGGAAAAATGCCTTTAAGACAAATGAGGGATTGTATGAGTGTAGAGTAATGCCTTTTGGGTTGTCAAATGCACCAAGTATGTTTATGAGACTCATGAATGAAGTTCTTAAAGAATTTAATGGTAAATTTGTGATAGTATATCTGGACGATATATTAGTTTACAGTAGGTCTAAGGATGAGCACATAAGACATCTGAATTATGTCTTACAAAGGATACAACAAGAGAAATTGTTGCTGAATTTGAAGAAGTGTTCATTCATGAAAGAGGAGCTAGTGTACTTGCGATTTGTTACTTCTGTTGAAGGGCTGAAGATGGATCCAGAAAAGATCAAGGCAATCATGGAGTGGCCTTCACCTAAAAGTGTCTTTGAGGTAAGAAGTTTTCATGGTCTTGCTAGTTTTTGTAGAAAATCCATCAAGAGTTTTAGTAATATCAATTCACCTATTATTGAGACCATAAAGAAGGATAAACAACCATTTAAATGGACTGCTAAAGCAAAAAAGAATTTTTAGCTGTTGAAGAAGAAAATCACTAAAAACTTATTTTGGTTCTACGTGATTTTAATAAACCTTTCCAAATGAAGTGTGATGCTAGTGGAGAAGCATTTGGAGGTGTTTTAAGTCAGGAAGACAGACTTTTAGCTTATTTTCATGAAAAGGTGAATGATTCCAAAAAGAAGTATTCTTCTTATGATAAGGAGTTCTACGTAGTTGTACAGTCATTATAGAAGTGGAGAATTATCTAATGTCAAAGGAGTTCTTAATTTATTCAGATAACCATGAACTACAGTATATCATGCAGCAACCAAAGCTTAGCCAAAAACATGCTAAATGGGTAGAGTATCTTCAAGGTTTCCATTTTGTCTTGAAACATATAAATGACCAATCAAATAAAGTTGTATATGTCTTAAGTAGGAGAAATATATTACTTTGAGAGACTCAAATTCAAGTGTTAGGCTTTGATTATATTAAAGAATTATGTGAGACAGATTCAAATTTTAAAGAGGCATTTCAAACTTGTAAGAATCTTGTTTTGATGGATAGGAGTAAATGGTTGGATTATTTCTTACAACATGAACTGTTATTTAACAGAAATAAGTTGTGCATACCAAACTGTTCTATGAGAGAATTTAATCAAAGAGAAACATGGCGGAGGACTTGCAGGGAATTTTGGTATAGAGAAGACTGATGAACAATTGAATAGATTTTATTTCTGGCCAAAAATGAGATTTGATGTCGAAAAGTATGTGAGAACTTGTAAACTCTTTCAATATGCGAAGGGAAGAAGCCAAAACATAGGTTTGTATGTTCCATTGCCAATTCCAAATATGCCTTGGGATATGGTAAGTATGGATTTTGTTTGGGGCTTACCAAAGACTCAAAGGGGTAATGATTAAATTTTTGTTGTAGTGGACAGATTTTCAAAAATGGCACATTTTATTCCATGCTATAAAACTAGTGATGCTACTCACATTGCTAATTTGTTTTTTAAGGAGATAATAATATTGCATGGGTTTCCTAATAGTATTGTCTCAGACAGAGACTCCAAGTTTGTTGGATTGTTCTAGAGGACATTATGGAAGCAACTAGGAACTATTCTAAGTTTGAGTTCTACCTATCATCGACAAACTGATGGACAGACTGAAGTTGTGAATAGGAGTTTGGGCAATCTTTTGAGAAGTCTTACTATAGAACATCCAAAACACTGGGATCAAGTGTTGGCACAAGCCGAATATGCATATAATGACTCACCTAACAGGTGTACAGGATAGAATTCATTCCATATTGTTTATGGAATGCATCCAAGAGGAGTATCTGAGTTGAGAAACATGGCAAAAGATGAGATGAGGAGTGCAGAGGGAGAATAGTTTTCTTCAGAAATGCAAGAAATACATGAACAAGTGAAGCAACAGCTACAATATGGCAACATCAAGATCAAGACCAAATCGGACATGGGAAGAAGAGGTGAACTTTGAAGTTGGAGATTTGGTATTAGCACACCTTAGAAAGGAAAGGTTTCCAAAAAGGGAGTATAATAAATTAAAGTTCAAGAAAATTGGACCATGCAGAGTGTTAAGGAAGTTTTCTACAAATGAATATGAAATTAAATTACCTCCTGGTGTTGGAATATCTCCAATTTTCAACGTTGCAGACTTGTGCAAATATGAAGGTGAAGTTATATATGATACATCACAAGATCAAGAGAAACAAGCGATTGACTGGGTAAAAAAGTTACCTACAACAAAAGTGTTACATCCATAAAATATTTTGGACAAGAAAGTGTTCAAGAAGACTAGAGGATAGGAGTACATTCAGTTTCTGGTAAAATGGAAGGATCGGCCAATTGTTGAAGCTAATTTGCTAAAACAAAGCCTGCTACAAAAGATGGGCAGTTCTATAGAAGTACTCATGGACAGAAGCCCATGAAGAATTTTTTCCTTAGGAGTCTGATGCAAGAGCATGAGACTTGGAGGGGAAACCTTTACATTAATTCCAAAAGCACAAAAAAAATTTACAAGAAAAGGAATGACATCCTTTAGCCATCAATTTCCATGTTTTTCTAGCCTAACATAGTGATATAATATAGGACTAAATCATGTTGTAATAAATGTTAAATAGATAACTTGTAGTGGAGGTTCTTGAGGAGAATACCTCGCCAAATAGATAGGATTAGTTAAGCAAAGTGGAGGCTCTTGAGGAGGATTTTCCACCGAATTAATAGTTGTATTAAATTAAGCCTCTGTTTTAGGAATCTAGTTGTCAATACGAACCAATATATATATGTAAGTTTGATGCTATTGTAATAGGATTTGGACCTCATGCTTTTGATCACATTTTCTCAAAGGGGGAGGGATTTTTCTCTATGTTTTGGTTGATCCTAGAGAACTCGTGCTCTCTGAAACACTTCTTATGCATTTGAATGCCTATTTGCCTGTAAGTCTAGTATTATGCGTGTATTTGGCTTTGCTTTTCTTCTGAGTCTTTATAATGGTAATTTAGCCTTGTTTTCCAACTAACACTTAGATTTAAGCATTTGGACAGTGTTTTCCCATATATCAGTGAGCCCTGGCTTCTTATCTGCATTACAGAGTTCTGCAGGTGAAACTCTGTTTTACGCAAGAAAATTGGGAAAACACTTAGCCATAATGGAATTCTAGACTTGAAATTTTATTGTACAAGGCCTATAACCATATTGGGTCCAAACACGTTATAACACGTTATCACATTGCAAAACCACAGTCGAGAGGAACTAAACCTAGGGAATGCTGAAATCCGATAATGTGATACTACCAGATCCGAAATATTATAAAAGGAGAGTTGATAAGTTATTGGGTCGACAAAGCTTATCACATTGCAAGACTAGAGTGGGAGGAACCTAGCATTAAAGTGTTGCAATCGCCAATAGTTATTGCAATAGTCATGTGTTATATCGCATCGGGGAATCACCCATTGTAAAGCATCGACAGTGTATTCATAGCACCAATAGTGTTATTCCTTTTCCTTGGAATAAAGTCACTGACATTATATTTGTGCTATTCCATTTCTTTGGAATAAAGCCTGTCGACTGTGTATTTTGCGTATTAACACATTCCCTTTGGTTTGCAACACTAATAGTGTAACTTAGACTTATTTGCATTATTGACCAATCAAAAACCCCTCCTATAGTGTATTTCATAATTCTTAAGGAATTACAACTCCGATAGTGAAAAGAATCCTCCGTAATATAAATTATGCCCGATAACAAAGGTAGGAGTGATTAAGGGGGAAAGTGTGGTGTCTTTGGGGAGAATGGGAAATTTATTAACATCCTGTCTAGAAATAGATGACTGATACTCCAGTGTAGGAAGCAAAAGGAACTCCACCAGAATTAGAGGAAATTATATCAGGTTTTGGTCGTTTTTCTATATCGCCTACACCCAAGCCACCACAATTTATAGATTATACTTATGCAACAAACTAACATGTTAGTAAATATATTGATAGATGCATACGATGTTAAGCTTGTGCTAATTGTTTCTCTAGTTTGACTTTACATTAATAAAAAGTGTTTTATGTATTTTCTTTTAATAAAATAATTTGCTATAATTGAATAAAACAAATGTATAAGCTAATTAAATATGATGGTGATGATTCATACTATATCTAAGTTTTATAAATTAAAATTAAAATTAATAATTATTGTTATTTTTTATTTTTTAAAAATGGTTATTTATTAATTATATTTTATAAAGTTAAAAAATATAATTTGTTAAGTGACGGGGTCAAATGTTATCCCGTATGGACTGTCAACCCATGAATTCATCAATAATATCGGAGTAGTGAAAATGCTCTATTAATGCCACCATTTCTTGAAAAAATGACCGATCTCCTGTCATTCATTCTTCCCAACCGATGCAACCTCCTAGGTAGCTTGTCTTGATTCAAGATGATTGGCTCATCCAACAATAGATGACCGACACTGTGTGCGACAAAAAAGTTGTGACTTGTGGACTGTTAACAAAGTCAATAGATCAGCCCTTAAGTCTTTACCTAAAACAATGCACTGGGATAAGAAAATCGACCACGGTATGGCTTGACATTACTTCAAATGGTAGCACAACCTTAATCCTACAATGATAAGTATCCTGGAAATAAATCAATAAATAGGTGCCTCAAACCACCAAAACGATCAATGCCAAAATTTCAAGGATTTCTTTTAAAATGAGAAACTCTCTACCCTAATACAAATTTAGATTTGACTTTTGAATTGGCAGTAGGAAAAATTCAAAATTAAATAAAAGGTAAGAAACCAACTAGGGTGATACCAAATACGACCAAAGATGGAGACTCCTTGCTAAGGAGAGAAGAATCCGTCTGAAGTTAGGATGATACTACAAACAAAAAAAAACTCAAGCTGGATGTATGCACAACACTAATATGAGTGCAAGATCCCAAACCTTAAAATTTTTAACAGATTTACCACACTATAGTGTTCTAACTAACATAAGCGTTTAAAAAAAAATGAGAACACACAAGGTATTTAGAACTACAACCACTTTATTTAATTAATTGTTGCAAATAATACATGCCAGAATAATTAACACAAGAAACCCTTTCCAATCACATGCAAGGTTGCTCATCAAATGAGAAATCACAACGCTGGAGCATAATGGTACACCATGGATAGGTATACCAAACTATTAGAAAATTATATATTACAGAGAAATGTAACACATAAAATGTTGCAGAAATATAAACACAAAAAATGCATAAAACAAGAGGGACACAGATATACGTGGTTCACCCAGCTTGGGCTACGTCCATGGAAAAACAGCCAATCCTTCCTTTTATATTATCTAGAAAACTCAAGAGATACAACCTATAGAAGATATATTGTAATTCCCTCTTTGCTCTCAATCTCCTCTCTCTTCCTTACTCAAAATACAGATATCCATAGACATAATACAATTCCCTCATATATAGTAAGGGGTTGCCTTCTAGGGAAAAAAACCCTAAATTAAACATAACTTCTACCATCAGATCTCTACCTAATGAATGACCTAGATTTACTATGAAATTACAACACTTTACAAGGCAATTTTACATCTTTTTTTAGCTTTGGGGGCACTTCCCCCGATACCCCACCAGGGAGGGCTCCCAAAGGTCACAGTCTTCCCCCCTTGGACCCCCCTGCATCATATATTGTACAGGCGGCTTTGCCACCCCATTACAAACTGGGGTTAAATGTGGAGATACCTTTGAATATACAAGATAATCAAGCTCCACACACAACACAAACAAGTTACTCCCACTGGGTTTTCGTCCATGGGATCAAACTAGCACTGGCTTTGCCAAGTTCTCAACAAAGATGAAACCAATAACAACCTAACATTTCCGCTAAATTTCAACCTCAATGCGAACATAAAGCCTCTAATGTTGCCGATGAAGTGTAAAGGAAATTTATGAGCCTATGGAGTCTCACATGGGAGGTTGCTTGTGAATTTATAAGTTAAGAAAGGAGAACAAGGAAACCAGAGTCCAACCTTTGAGATGCTCGCCAATTTATGTGGCACTAGATATTTTGTTATATTATTTAAATTAAAAAAAATAGTGTAAATCAAATTCAACATTTTGTTTTATGTTTATTTTTTTCCTCACACATTTAGGACATGCTTGACCCTCTTGAATTATTATGATGTGTTCAATTTTTAACACTAATTGTCAGGCAAAACCCTCTTGAAGTGTTGTAATGTATTCAAGTTTTAACACTGATTGCATGACACAAACCTCTTGATGTGTTGTGATATGTTCAATTTTTAACTCTTATTGCAAGGCTCAACCCTCTTGAAGTGTTGTGGTGTGTTCAATTTTTAACACTACTTGTAGAGCACAAGAGGAATGTGGTCTTTTGTACACAAGAGGAATGGAAGTGTTGTGATGCGTTCAATTTTTAAAACTATTTGCAAGGCACAAGAGGAATGTGGTAGTTCATACACAATCACAATAGCTTGTACACTTTGTAGACTTATCTTCTGCAACTCATCTCTATTTCTCATATCCTCCATGCAAGTACTTCACGATGCCCACCTTGGCCATTTTCTTCGATCCGTCTTACTTCCTAGACCTCGGATCCCGCTTGATTGCAAGCTATACAATCATTGTATTCTTGGTCGCCTTTGACTATGAGGTTTATCATGTAATGAATGCACACCTAAAATTGAACCCTAAGCAGATCATATTCCATTTTTTTTGTGGGAGAGAGGCCAAGGACAGGGGGTTGTGTAGGTCGAGTTTTTTTCCTCTCATGGAGAAGCCATCATGCACAGGGATTCGGAGACCTATTTTTCCAAATTGGGAGCTCTTCATCTTTTGGAAAGTGACAAATGTCGTCAAATGACTACTATGACTGTGGGCTTCTCCTTTCATCCTCCGGTTCACCATATCTTCATAAAATTTTTCATTTGTTGAACGCTTGTCTTAGCCACTTAACATATCGACTCTAATTTCGGTATGCATGCTGGTAATCACACATTTTCATAGAAACAACTCAAACTATTAGAAAATCAAAGAGATGTACAAGAATGAAATCAAATCTCATTGATAAAACTACTTGGACAACTAGTACATTATATAGGCACACATAGACAACTTCTAGGACAATCTAGATCCAAATAACTTAGATCACAAACTATGTAGACACAACTCATGACAGATAGACTCAACACTAACGACAAAAATACAAATCATCAACTCTATTTGGACATATAATTTCTACATTATTCCAACATCCCCCTTAATGGAGAACTGGATTTTCAAAAATGCTTAGTTGTTGTCTACATATTTCAAAGTTCATCTTTCCAAGAGGCTTGGTGAAGATGTCAGCTACATTTTCACTTGTATTACAATAGACTAATTGAATCTCATTTGATTGTATCTTTTCTCTTACAAATGATGTTGTACTTCAATATGTTTAGTTCTGGCATGATAAATTTTATTTATTTGCTAGCTTCATGGAAATATGGTTGCCACATTTGATGCTTGTTTGTCCTCTTTGTTTTTCTCCAACATCTCCAAGAATTCTCCTTGACCAAATAGCTTCACAAGTTGTATTGTTCAAGGCTTTATATTCAACTTTTGTCGATCCCAAAGAAATAATTGGTTATTTTTCATTGCTCCATGATACGACCATCGATCCTAAATTGAATGCGTATTTAGAGGTCGATCTTCTATCATCTAGATTTCCAGCCCAATCTAAATCAGAAAAACCTTCCAACTCAACATCAGATTCACCAGTATACAAATAACCAAAATAAAGTGTTCCCTTCGGATACCGAATGACTTTCTTTGCTTCTTTTCAATGGCTTTCATAGAATATGCTATATATGGCATGGTAGTGGTGAGGTAGTTCAAACTTCCCACCAATTGACGATACAAAGCTAAATTCACTTCTTTAGATCCATCATTATTATACAACTTGGCATTCTGTTCCGAAGGAGTAGACACTCATTTGCATTCAAACATATGAAATCTTTCAAGGATTGTCTTTGAATATTTTCTTTATGTGATGATTGTCTTACCAGATTCCCTCAAAATTTCAAGACCCAAACAATAATGAAATTCACCAAGATCCTTCATTTCAAATACATGTGACAACTAAATTTTAATTTCATCAATCAACCTGAGTGTATTGCTCCCACCTTCATCTCTCTTAATGTATAAGTTAGGATCACTTTTGCTTCTTATGAAACCTTTTTCATAAAAGAATGAATCAATTTTCACATACCAAGATCTTGGTGCTTGTTTCAAACCATACAAAGCTTTCTTTAACCTACAAACAATATGCTTCTATCCTTGGTTTACAAATCCTTCAGGCCAAACCAAATACACTTTTTCTTTTAATTCACCATTCAAGAAAGCACATTTCACTTCTAACTGATGGATTTTCCAATTTTGTTTGTAGCTAATGCAATCATGATTTTAATTGTATTTAGTGTAGCTACAGGTGCAAAAGAATCTTCATAATCAATGCCTTCTTCTTGTGAATATCATTTTGCAATGAATCTAGCTTTATACTTATCAATACTAACATCAACATTAAACTTGGATTTGTTGGAATAATGTAGAAACGATATGTCTAGATAGAGTTGATGAGTTGTATTCTCACAATTAGTGTTGATTCTATCTATCATGAGCTTGTGTATTTGTAGTTTGTGTTGTGAGTTGGTGATCTGAATGATTTGGGTCTAGATTGTCCTAGAAGTTGTCTATGTGTGCCTATATAATGTACTGGTTTTCCAAGCAGTTTGATCATCACAATAACCAATGAATGTGCACTAAATTGATTTTTCATCAATTTTTCTTATTTCATCTCTTCGAATATGTGCAAGCACCTTCCATCCAAAACCTCTTAAATGATTCACTTTTGGTTTATATCCATAAAATGCTTCAAAAGGTTTTTTTAGATCAAAATTTTGGTTGGTCTCCTATTTTTCAAATAAACGGCAGTGTTAATGGTTGTAGCCAAAAAACCATTAGAGATATTTTTACCTTGAAGCATGCTTCGTGCACATTCGAATAGTGTTATATTTTTCCTCTCACCAACCTCATTTTGCTGAGGTGTATGAGGCACTATAAATTGTTGTAGAATCCCATGACTTTTGGAATATTGATTAAAAGCTTTTGATTTGTATTCTCCCCCCTGATCAGCTGTGAGAGTTTTGATGTATTTCCTAGTTTGTTTTTCCCCCATGTTTTTGGATTTCTTAAATTATTCAAAAACATATCTTTTCTTTCTTATGAAATAGACCCAAGTATATCTAGATCTATCATCAACAAAAATAAGAAAGTATAATTCTCCTCTAAGAGATCTAGTTTTAATGGGTCCACATATATCAATATGAAATAATTCAAGTATTTCTTTTTGCCTTTTTTCTTCATGTATAGGAAATTTCTCTCTATATTTCTTTCCAATTGCACATGCTGCACATTCAACATGATTATTCTTCATAACAGGAAGACCTTCAACCATTGTTTTTCTTTGAACATTAAATCATTGTGATTTAAATGCCCATACCTTTGATGCCATAACTTTTTTGTTGACATTGTTGTACATGCCAATTCTTCATGCCCTATCTTGGTCACATTCAGCTTATACAAGCCTCTAACTCTAGTAGTTGTGCAAATAACCTTATAACAATCATGGATATTTTTAGCAACGCACAGTGATTTGACAAATTCTACCTTTAGATCTTGATCAACAATAGTAAAAACATAAATTAAATTATTTTTTATGCCAGGAACATACATCACATCATGGGTATGTCTCTCTTTCCCATTAGGTAACATCACACCTATTACTCAATATCCTTGAACTTGAATGGATATATTATCTCCTAGATAAACACATGTTACATCAATGTTCTCATGATATTCATCAAACCAAACCTTATTACAAGACATATGGAGTGATGCACCAGAATCAATGAACCAAGCATTCAAATCATCAGTCTCAGTAGACAATGCAGCATTAGAAACAAACAATTTGAGATTTTTAAATCCATCATTGACTGAGGTTTCTTTGTCCACAAAATTCCTATTATGCCTTTTATTTCTTTGTTTACACTCATTATATCTCCTTTTATAGCAATCTTTAGCATGATGCTGAAGTTTTCTACAATAATAAGAATCATCATTTATTTTATCATGAAATGGAAATTTAGATTGTGCCATACCTTCCTGCTTTTCTTGAAACTTTTCTCCTTTTCTTTTGTCCCATGGCTTTCCTTTGTATGGTTGCTTACCCTCGGCTACCAATGCAAAATCTAAATTGTTTGAGCCCAAATTTAATTTATTCATCCTCTCTTCCTCTTGTAGAAGAAAACATGTCAGTTCATCCAAAATAGGAGGCTTCTCTCTAGCTGAAAGACTTGAAACAAAAATTTGATAATCTTGCACTAAGCCATTTAATGTGATGGTGACCAAGTCAGTATTGGACACCTTTTCACCAATGTCTCCTAACTTATCACCTAGCACTTTGACACAGGAAATGAAATTGCTTATACGTTCATTGGCCTCCATTTTAAGTGACAAAAGCTTATTCTTCAAGAACAAAATCTGGTTAGTATTAGATGTTTCATACAAGATTTTGAGAACATCCCATGTTTCTTTGGATGTTTTACAATCCCTAATATGAGGAATGATGTTGTGCTTAACTGAAATTTATAGCAACACCTTTGCTTTTGTTTCCCTTTTTTCCCAATCAGGAATAGCTGCAACAATAGTGGGTTTGGGCTTCGACCCACTCACTATGGGCCACAAATTATTTCCCTCCAAAACTATTAATACCTCGAATTTCCAATTTGCATAATTTCGTCCATCAAGCCTTGTGGACTCATTCAAATAAGTTCAGTGAGAAAACTTGACATAATGACAAAAAAATTTATCCCCAATCAACAAAATACACCCAAAACCACCATATCTACAACCAAATTCACCAGATCTACATCCAAATTCACCAGATCAAAAACCAAATGCATTGGATCTAAAAAAGACAAGTCTTAATCTTGCTTCCAATAAAAAACAAAGCCAAAATTTCTTCTTATTTCTCCTTTTTTTTTTTTACAGTGACACATGTCCTCTAATGACTACTATGAGTGTGGGCTTCTTCTTTCATCGTTCAGTTCACCATATCTTAATAAGATCTATCATTTTTTTAACGCTTACTTTAGTCGCTTAACATATTGACTCTTCTTTCGGTATGCACGTTGGTAATCACCCATATTCATAGCAGCAACTCAAACACACTGTCTAGTGTCCCTTACCACCATCGACAGTGATATAGAGAGGAAAGATCGACTCCTATGTTGTGAGAAGCATTATGAGGACCATTAAACACTTCAACAAATTCCCTTCCCTTACATTGGTCATTCTCAGAAAAGCTGTGTGAACTCTACTCAAGGCTTCCATTGCTCTTTCATTTTTTTCTACTACACCCATTAGAATACTCATGCTCTCCATGGTCGCTATAGGAACTTCAATGTATACATTTTTATTATCAACAATTATTCTTGTACACAACTATGGATCTATCAAACATACCTATGCTCTAAGCTGATTGTAATAGCTACTAAATGATATATAATTCATTCCTTATAATTGTGGTCATCAATATAAATTACAACAGAGTGGATTTCAATTTCATTAATAGAAGTTCACACAATTTCTACATGGGCTCACAAATGTGGAATCCTTATTGGTTGCCACTTCACATCCCATCGACTCTATAAAACTTGCAGTGATTCTCCATGGTAATACAGTCTCCTTCCAAGCAACGAATTTTCTACAAAATAATGACTTTCCCCCTACCATGAATTAACACAGTCCCAATAACGATAGCAAGGAAACTCGATCATGTAGCAGATACATGAACAAGCAAACTTATTCTAATACTATGGTCATCCCTAGGCATTCCAGTGTGGGGCACAACCTAGACCTTCCAGTGTGGAACACAACTTTGGTAGGTTCTCATATCAACAAGGATTTTTGTATAATCACACATTTCATTGATCAAATGATGTTATAGATAAAAATTTCATTGGTCATATGATGTTACATATAAATTGTTTCAAGGTAGACGAACTATTTTTGATAAATAATCATGTGGTTGAAATATTATCTCAAAAATTCATAAATCTAGGGCTAATCCGTAATTAGTTGGAGAGAATCTCTCAACCAACCAACTAGACCTAAAGAACCTCCTAGCTAATAGGAACAAACTCATTATGATGTGTAGATGTCTACCAATAATGAGAATTAACTTAATAATTAAAATAATCTAACCCGTACTAAGACAAGTTGAAGTTACAGGCTCTAACACATATCTCACTCAATATACAATCATTTGAAAGAAAATACTTTGCAATCAATAGACATTGCATAATGTACATATTGTTTCCACCTCTAAAGTCTAGAGATACCAATTAAGTAGATAATAGCAAAGGTGATGAGATAGTGATGAATGATACAAAAGGACCTTGCGAAAATAAAAGGTGTGAGAACTTTGAAGACAACCACATATAAATTAGCATAGTTAAGGACTTCACATCCTACATCCCTCTATCAATCAAAAAAATTAGTTTTCGAAAATAAAATCTTATTATGAGCATAGTTATATAAAGTAAACCATTGATAAATATTAATGGCTATCAAAACACTTATGTGTCATTTAATTTATCAACAATCTAATAGCTATCAAAATATTTACATGTCATTTATTTTATTTAAAGTCGATACTTTGTAACATTAGGATAGAGTGGAGGTGAGAGTTTGCAACACCAAAATAGACTATACGTAGAAAACACACTTCACAATTTTGAAATAGAAAAATAGTCTAGAAATCTTTAATTTGTTTAATTAAATGGTGTATACCAAGAAGAATATTTTCAAATTATTAAGTCCAGATTATCCCTAAAGTCTAATTGAAACTAAATATAAAATTGATGAAAATCTTGATATTGGTTAAAAAATCATAAAGGTTTAACTCAATTAAAAGGATAAATAAATTTTTAAAATTTAATAATAAAAAAAAAATTCATAAAAGATTAATGTAACGGTTTTATTGATTAAGGGGTTGATCAAAAGGTCAGAGCACCTCGACTAAGAAAAATATAGATTTAGGTTGACGCAGATATTCTTTAACCGAAAGCCGGGCTAATAGTGTCCATAACTCGTAAATATATGAAATAAGGCCCATAACATGTATAATTTTAAGGAAAAACAAACCAACTGAGCCGTTCCCAAAACTTCCTACATGCATTTCACTGATAAAAGGACTGATCTATTTAATATGCTAAACATCACCGTCTTCGAATAAAAACAACGGAAATTCGCCTTGCACGGACACAATATATTTATAAGGATGGAAATACACACATTCATGTAACGATAAAGTTACGACTCAAACACGTAAAGGGCATGTTACAGCGCAGAAATAACGAGAACGATGGACGATGGACCGAAGGCATATCATCACCTTCTTTATTTGCAGTTTCATTCATATAATGCTCAGCACTAAACTATTTATGGATACGAAGACATATGCCCATAGAGATATATTGATCAGTATAAAGAAGGATTGGAGAGCAGATACTGCTCGATCTTCTTCAACATGGCAATGCTATTTTCCTTTATCTCTTTTGCTTTGCTTTCTTCAAGCTGAGCACCAGGAAGGGTCTCGTAATTACAGATCCAGCTCGCGACACATCCCCCTTCTTTCCTGGGAACGAATTTGACCTCAAACTTCGCAGCACTCAGTTTCTTTCCCAGCACCCCTCCTTCGATATTTGTATACTTCAACACCATTTTTTCCTCGTCAATTTCATCCACTCGCTCCTTGACGAAGCTGAAATCCTTGTGAGCTGTGACAAGAAAGTGAAAAACCTTGTAAGCACCAAACGATAACAAATTATTCAACCTCATTTGTAGGGGATTCGTTAATTCAAAAAGGGAAACAACTAGAAGTGGAATTATAATGAAATTAAGTAGAATATGTAATCAACAGAGGAATTTATGGGAGTTATACCGGGGGTGAAGTTGATCTGCCTGATGCTGCCCACGCCTCCATCTCCTTGAATTAACGTCACGGAAGCGACAATTTCAGGCAAAACCTTTGGGAAGACGTTATGGCTGTCTTTCACCATGGCGTTCCACAGTCTCCTTGCCTGCACTTGAGACACTTCTTCCGTTATTGCAGTCCCTGACACCATCTTCAGCTCTACTGTAAGCCGGTAGCTTTTCTTCAATACTATCGCACAAAACAAAACAATAGCTTCTTACGCTAGTATGCACAAGGGGAGGAGGAGGGGGGAATATTTATAGAGGGTTATATGCGAACTTTTCCAAATCTGTACATCAATGAGAAGTGACATGCAGCGACTTTTGTTATCTTCACTGACTTGTTGCCGCAGACAACACCGACTATATGCTCATTTTAATGGGAATATGCAGCCGACTAATATTGACTTCCATACCTGGCTCTCCAAAGATCTGAATGGGACGTTTCCCTAACTCCATTGGCTTTCATGACATCAAAAACAAGAATAATAGATTTAGATAATATTGTAATCCGTCATTTTTCTCTTTTGTCTCCTCACCTAATTATCCCGATTCCTGTTTACCAACGGCGTTGTATGTCAGAACGCACATCCCCTAGTTTCTCCACATTCGGTAAAAACAAAATCGTCAAAATCGTCGTGCATTTTTTATTCAAAGCTGCTGTAATCCATATTATCATTCAACGTTAAAGCTTTAAATTTTATGTTGGAACTTTAAACTGGGAACAGTTACTTATGTATGGGTGATCTAGATAAGTGAGTAAATCTAAGGTTATATTTTGGAAGATTCTCTATAAGTTTTGGATTTATTTAATTTTTATTTAAACCATTCGAGTGAACGAGTTGCAATTTGTTCGATTTATTTAATTTTATATTTTTAAATTATTTAAACAATTCGAGTCAGAGAGTTACGACTTTATTGTATAGTGATGATTTTATGGTGGATTATTTGTAAATGATTCATTACAGTGTAGTTTTTTACTCTGTCTCTCAATAATTCGAGATTATAACTTCAAAAGAAGTATAATTCCGTCCTCTGTCTCTCAATATTTTGAGATTATAACATCAAAAAGATAATTTGAGATTCTACAATCTCTTAATCCATTGTAAATCAAAGTCTCTTTGTTATATAACCCAAAATTTAATCCTAGTCCATTTTCTGTTATAATAGTCCCGAGTATAATCCAAAATTACAACTTCGAAAGAGATCTAAATTGAGTGACCCTTATCCCATGCCTTTACGAGGATGATTTATGATAAAAGGTATATACGCATACGAGCTACGCATTGATTTGTCGTTTCATGAATAACGGTGTTAACCTCATGGGCAGGGCGGTTTTGTCATCGAATATCTGGAAGCATCAGAAAAATGCCGACGACAACATACCTTCTTACGTAGACTTCAACGGCGAAGAGCCATTCGGTCGTAATTTGAGGGTATAGGGTATTTCATTTTCATTGATTTTCATCAAATTAATCTGAGGTGAACAGAATATCTTATTCATGGTCAAATTAGTTGTGGTGAACAATAATGGTGGTCATTATTACAATTTTGGAAATATTGTAGAAAACAAATTGATGATTAATCTAGATGAAACATGTGGCAAGGGTAGTGTAACTTTCGTAATATAAAAAAAATATCTTAAGAAATGTTGGAATAGGAAGAAATAGAGGGTCACATTATGTGGAGGGACAATTTCTTGAGTAGCTATTACAAATTTACAAACCACTTAAAAGCTAAACACTATTGATTTAAGTTAGATCAATAATAATATGAATGGTCACACATGAGAGGATTATGACGTTAGTAATTTTCCATAAGTGTTAGTAATTTTCCATGAGTGTTGACACATTAGTTTTGATGGATATATTTTCCTACAGTATATATGGTGCATGAATTAGGCTCATTCCAAACAAAGTGAATGTCCCTTTAGTGGGGATTTTTGGCGAATTAATGACTAAATTGATGTTTGTTTCTTTTCCTTTTTACTTTTGTTAATTAGATTTAATCTAAATCTAAATAGTTCCAATGCTTTTTGGTTACTACAATATTTTGGGTGATCAGATGTTGGATACCCATGTTGTAATTTTATATAATGAAAATAGGGAAGACTACAAATAGAATCTTTGGAACAGAAAGAAATAGACATAAGAGATTTAGGAGATATGAAAGAAGCTTATAGACATATACAAGATCGTGTACATTCTTTTTTATTAATGAAAAAAAAAAGTTTTGCTTTTTCTTAACGGTTGGACCCTCTATGCATGCAGAATGATTGATGCCAACTTCTGCAAAACTGTATAAAGATATATATATATATATATATATATATATATATATATATAATATATATATAGGCTTAGTGAAGAACCTACAAAAGTGAACACTCCACAAACATGAGCCATAGGGCCAGGTCATACACTTCACAAACTACCATGCAGTAAGGGAATGACTAATTTACTGACTTTTCATTCATCCATTGAAAATTACTTCATTCTAATTGGTCTCCTATTTTTCAAATAAATGGCAGTGTTAACGGCTGTAGCCCAAAAACCATTATAGATATTTTTACCTTGAAGCATGCTTCGTGCACATTCCAATAGTGTTATATTTTTCCTCTCAGCAACCTCATTTTGCTCAGGTGTATGAGGCACTATAAATTGTTGTAGAATCCCATGACTTTTGGAATATTGATTAAAAGTTTTTTATTTGTATTCTCCCCCCTCATGAGTTGTGAGAATTTTGATGTATTTCCTAGTTTGTTTTTCCCCCATGTTTTTGGATTTCTTAAATTATTCGAAAACATATCTTTTCTTTCTTATGAAATAGACCCAAGTATATCTAGATCTATCATCAACAAAAATAAGAAAGTATAATTCTCCTCTAAGAGATCTAGTTTGCATGGGTCCACATACATCAATATGAAATAATTCAAGTATTTGTTTTGCCTTTTTTCTTCATGTATAGGAAATTTCTCTCTATATTTCTTTCCAATTACACACGCTTCACATTCAACATGATTATACTTTATAACAAGAATACCTTCAACCATTGTTTTTCTTTGAACATTAAATCATTGTGATTTAAATGCCCATACCTTTGATGCCATAACTTTTTTGTTGACATTGTTGTACATGCCAATTCTTGATGCCCTATCCTGGTCACATTCAGCTTATACAAGCCTCTAACTCTAGTAGCTGTGCAAATAACCTTATAACGATCATGGATATCTTTAGCAACACACTGTGATTTGACAAATTCCACCTTTAGATCTTGATCAGCAATAGTACAAACATAAATTAAATTATTTTTTATGCCAAGAACATACATCACATCATGGGTATGTCTCTCTTTCCCATTAGGTAACATCACACCTATTACTCCATATCCTTGAACTTGAATGGATATATTATCTCCTAGATAAACGCATGTTACATCAATGTTCTCATGATATTCATCAAACCAATCCTTATTACAAGACATATGGAGTGATGCACCGAAATCAATGAACCAAGCATTCAAATCATCAGCCTTAGTAGAAAATGTATCATCAGAATCAAACAATTTGAGATTTTTAAATCCATCATTGACTGAGGTTTCTTTGTCCACAAAATTCCTATTATGCCTTTTATTTCTTTGTTTAGACTTATTATATCTCCTTTTATAGCAATCTTTAGCATGATGTCGAAGTTTCCCACAATAATAAGAATCATCATTTATTTTATCATGAAATGGAAATTGTGCCATACCTTCCTGCTTTTCTTGAAACTTTTCTCCTTTGCTTTTGTCCCATGGCTTTCCTTTGTATGGTTGCTTACCCTCGGCTACCAATGCAAAATCTGAATTGTTTGAGCCCAAATTGAATTTATTCATCCTCTCTTCCTCTTGTAGAAGAATACATGTCAGTTCATCAAAAATAGGAGGCTTCTCTCTAGATGAAAGACTTGAAAGAAAAATTTGATAATCTTGCACTAAGTCATTTAATGTGATGGTGACCAAGTCAGTATTGGACACCTTTTCATCAATGTCTCCTAACTTATCACTTAGCTCTTTGACACAGGAAATGAAATTGCTTATACGTTCATTGGCCTCCATTTTAAGTGACAAAAGCTTATTCTTCAAGAACAAAATCTGGTTAGTATTAGATGTTTCATACAAGCTTTTGAGCACATCCCATGTTTCTTTGGATGTTTTACAATCCCTAATATGAGGAATGATGTTGTGCTTAACTGAAATTCGTAGCAACACCTTTACTTTTGTTTCCCTCTTTTCCCAATGAGGAATAGCTGCAACAATAGTGGGTTTGGGCTTCGACCCACTCACTATGGGCCACAAATTATTTCCCTCTAAAACTATTAATACCTTAAATTTCCTATTTGCATAATTTCGTCCATGAAGCCTTGTGGACTCATTCAAATAAGTTCAGCGAGAAAACTTGACATAGTGACAAAAGAATTTGTCCCCGATCAACAAAATACACCCAAAACCACCATATCTACACCCAAATTCACTAGATCTACATCCAAATTTGCCAGATCAAAAACCAAATGCATTGGATCTAAAAAAGACAAGTCTTAATCTTGCTTCCAATAAAAAGAAAGCCAAAATTACTTCTTATTTCTACTTTTTTTTTACAGTGACACATGTCCTCTAATGACTGATATGAGTGTGGGCTGCTTCTTTCATCGTTCAGTTCACCATATCTTAATAAGATCTGTCATTTTTTTAACGCTTACGTTAGTCGCTTAACATATTGACTCTTCTTTCGGTATGCACGTTGGTAATCACCCATATTCATAGCAACAACTCAAATACATTGTCTAGTGTACCTTACCACCATCGACAGTGATATAGAGAGGAAAGATCGACTCCTATGTTGTGAGAAGCATTATGAGGACCATTAAACACTTCAACAAATTCCCTTCCCTTACATTGGTCATTCGCAGAAAAGCTGTGTGAACCCTACTCAAGGCTTCCATCGCTCTTTCATTTTTTCTACTACACCCATCAGAATACTCATGCTCTCCATGGTCGCTATAGGAACTTCAATGTATACATTTTTATTATCGACAATTATTCTTGTACACAATTATGGGTCTATCAAACATACCTATGCTCTAAGCCGATTGTAATAGCTACTAAATGATATATAATTCATTCCTTATAATTGTGGTCATCAATATAAATCACAACAGAGTGGATTTCAATTTCATTAATAGAATTTCACACAATTCCTACATGGGCTCACAAACGTGGAATCCTTATTGGTTGCCACTTCACATCCCATCGACTCTATCAAACTTGCAGTGATTCTCCATGGTAATAGAGTCTCCTTCCAAGGAACGCGTTTTCTACAAAATAATGACTTTCTCTCTCCCATGAATTAACACAATCCCAATAACGATAGCAAGGAAGCTCGATCATGTAGCAGATACATGAACAAGCGAACTTATTCTAATACTCTGGTCATCCGTAGGCATTCTAGTGTGGGACACAACCTAGACCTTCCAGTGTGGAACATAGCTTCAGTAGGCTCTCATATCAACAAGGATTTTTGTATAATCACACATTTCATTGATCAAATGATGTTACAAATAAAAATTTAATTGATGAGATGATGTTACATATAAATTGTTTCAAGATAGACAATCTATTTTTGATAAATAATCATGTGGTTGAAAGATTATCTCAAAGATTCATAAATCTAGGGATAATCCCTAATAGTTGGAGAGAATCTCTCAACCAACCAACTAGACCTAAATAACCTCCTAGCTGAACAAACTCATTATGATGTGTAGATGTCTACCAATAATGAGAATTAACTTAATAATTAAAATAATCTAACACGTATTGAGACAAGTTGACGTTCCACGCTCCAACACATATCTCACTCAATATACAATCATTTGAAAGAAAATACTTTGCAATCAATAGACATTGTATAATGTACATATTGTTTCCACCTCTAAAGTCTAGAGATATCAGTTAAGTAGATAATAGCAAAGGTGGTGAGATAGTGATGAATGATACAAGAGGACCTTGGGAAAATAAAAGGTGTGAGAACTTTGAAGACAACCACATATAAATTAGCATAGTTAAGGACTTCACATCCTACATCCCTCTATCAATCAAAAAAATTAGTTTTTGAAAATAAAATCTTATTATAGCATAGTTATATAAAGTAAACCATTAATAAATATTAATGGCTATCAAAACACTTATGTGTCATTTAATTTATCGACAATCTAATAGCTATCAAAATATTTACATGTCATTTATTTTATTTAAAGTCGAGACTTTGTAACATTAGGATAGAGTGGAGGTGAGAGTTTGCAACACCAAAATAGACTATAGGTAGAAAACACACTTCACAATTTTGAAATAGAAAAATAGTCTGGAAATCTTTAATTTGTTTAATTAAATGATGTATACCAAAAAGAATATTTTCAAATTATTAAGTCTAGATTATCATAAAGTCTAATTGAAACTAAATATAAAATTGATGAAAATCTTGATATTGGTTAAAAAATCATAAAGGTTTAACTCAATTAAAAGGATAAATAAATTTTTAAAATTTAATAATAAAAAAAAAATTCATAAAAGATTAACGTAACGGTTTTATTGATTAAGGGGTTCATCAAGAGGTCAGAGCACCTCGACTAAGAAAAATATAGATTTAGGTTGACGCAGATATTCTTTAACCGAAAGCGGGGCTAATAGTGTCCATAGCTCGTAAATATATGAAACAAGGCTCATAACATGTATAATTTTACAAGGAAAAACAAACCAACTGAGCCGTTCCCAAAACTTCCTACATGCATTTCACTTATAAAAGGACTGATCTAATTAATATGCTAAACATCACCGTGTTTGAATAAAAACAAGGGCAATTCGCCTCGCACGCACACAATTTATTTATATGGATGGAAATACACACATTCATGTCACGATAAAGTTACGATTGCAAACACGTAAAGGGCATGTTACAGCGCAGAAATAACGAGAACGATGGACGATGGGCCGAAGGCATATCATCACCTTCTTTATTTGCAGTTTCATTCATATAATGCTCAGCACTAAACTATTTATGCATACGAAGACATATGCCCATAGAGATATATTGATCAGTATAAAAAAGGATTGGAGAGCAGATACTGCTCGATCTTCTTCAACATGGCAATGCTATTTTCCTTTATCTCTTTTGCTTTGCTTTCTTCAAGCTGAGCACCAGGAAGGGTCTCGTAATTACAGATCCAGCTCGCGACACATCCCCCTTCTTTCCTGGGAACGAATTTGACCTCAAACTTCGCAGCACTCAGTTTCTTTCCCAGCACCCCTCCTTCGATATTTGTATACTTCAACACCATTTTTTCCTCGTCAATTTCATCCAGTCGCTCCTTGACGAAGCTGAAATCCTTGTGAGCTGTGACAAGAAAGTGGAAAACCTTGTAAGCACCAAACGATAACAAATTATTCAACCTCATTTGTAGGGGATTCGTTAATTCAAAAAGGGAAACAACTAGAAGTGGAATTATAATGAAATTAAGTAGAATATGTAATCAACAGAGGAATTTATGGGACTTATACCGGGGGTGAAGTTGATCTGCCTGATGCTGCCCACGCCTCCATCTCCTTCAATTAAGGTCACGGAGGCGACAAGTTCAGGCAAAACCTTTGGGAAGACGTTATGGCTGTCTTTCACCATGGCGTTCCACAGTCTCCTTGCCTCCACTTGAGACACTTCTTCCGTTATTGCAGTCCCTGACACCATCTTCAGCTCTACTGTAAGCCGGTAGCTCTTCTTCAATACTATCGCACAAAACAAAACAATAGCTTCTTACGCTAGTATGTACAAGGGGAGGAGGAGGGGGGAATATTTATAGAGGGTTATATGCGAACTTTTCCAAATCTGTACATCAATGAGAAGTGACATGCAGGCGACTTTTGTTATCTTCACTGACTTGTTGCCGCAGACCACACCGACTATATGCTCATTTTCTTGGTTTTAATGGGAATATGCGGCCGACTAATATTGACTTCCATACCTGGCTCTCCAACGATCTGAATGGGACGTTTTCCTAACTCCATTGGCTTTCATGACATCAAAAACAGGAATAATAGATTTAGATAATATTGTAATCCGTCATTTTTCTCTTTTGTCTCCTCACCTAATTATCCCGATTCCTGTTTACCAACGGCGTTGTATGTCAGAACGCACATCCCCTAGTTTCTCCACATTCGGTAAAAACAAAATCGTCAAAATCGTCGTGCATTTTTTATTCAAAGCGGCTGTAATCCATATTATGATTCAACGTTAAAGCTTTAAATTTTGTTTGTGGATTTGGAACTTTAAACTTAGGAACAGGTACTTATGTATGGGTGATCTAGATAAGTGAGTAAATCTAAGATTATATTTTGGAAGATTCTCAATAAGTTTTGGATTTGGATTTATTTAATTTTTATTTAAACCATTCGAGTGAACGAGTTGCAATTTGTTCGATTTGTTTAATTTTATACCTTTAAATTATTTAAACAATTCGAGTCAGAGAGTTACGACTTTATTGTATAGTAATGATTTTATGGTGGATTATTTGTAAATGATTCATTACAGTGTAGTTTTTTACTGTCTCTCAATAATTCGAGATTATAACTTCAAAAGAAGTATAATTCCGCCCTCTGTCTCTCAATATTTTGAGATTATAACCTCAAAAAGATAATTTGAGATTCTACAATCTCTTAATCCATTGTAAATCAAAGTCTCCTTGCTATATAACCCAAAATTTAATCCTAATCCATTCTCTGTTATAATAGTCCCGAGTATAATCCAAAATTACAACTTCGAAAGAGATCTAAATTGAGTGACCCTTATCCCATGCCTTTACGAGGATGATTTATGATAAAAGGTATATACGCATACGAGATACGCATTGATTTGTCGTTTCATGAATAACGGTGTTAACCTCATGGGCAGGGCGGTTTTGTCATCGAATATCTGGAAGCATCAGAAAAATGCCGACGACAACATACCTTCTTACGTAGACTTCAACGGCGAAGAGCCATTCGGTCGTATTTTGAGGGTATAGGGTATTTCATTTTCATTGATTTTCATCAAATTAATCTGAGCTCAACAAGAATATCTTATTCATGGTCAAATTAGTTGTGGTGAACAATAATGGTGGTCATTATTACAATTTTGGAAATATTGCAGTAAACAAATTGATGATTAATCTAGATGAGACAAGTAAACAAATTGATGATTAATCTAGATGAGACATGTGGCAAGAGTAGATGAGACATGTGGCAAGAGTAAATATCTTAAGAAATGCTGGAATAGGAAGAAATAGAGGGTCACCATTATGTGGAGGGACAATTTTTTGAGTAGCTATTACAAAGTTACAAACCACTTAAAAGCTAAACACTATTGATTTAAGTTAGATCAATAATAATATGAATGGTCACACATGAGAGGATTATGAGGTTAGTAATTTTCCATCAGTGTTGACACATTAGTTTTGATGGATATATTTTCTTGGATATATTTTCCTATGGTGCATGAATTAGGCTCATTCCAAACAAAGTGAATGTCCTTTTAGTGGGGATTTTCTGGTGAATTAATGACTAAATTGATGTTTGTTTCTTTTCCTTTTTACTTTTGTTAATTAAATTTAATCTAAATCCAAATAGTTCCAATGCTTTTTGGTTAAATTAGTCTTTAGTCATTTTCCCCTCTCATTCTCTTTAAGTGGAGTGATTCAAAATCATAACAAGATGAGTACTCCTCTCAAGAGACACTTATGAAGATAAAATCTATAATCACATCCCCTACCATATGGAATCACCATACCACTCTCCTCTCCCAAAACCAATTTTAAAAATACAAGAGAGAAGGTTAGGATTTGTAAACAATAAATTCTCGTAAATATGGAGTCCATGAATACAATAATATATATGTCAAGGAGATGTTTCATCACAATTAATTTCATCATTCATTCACTAGATGTCATATGCTACTTATATTTATAAGTTACTCAAACATCCTTTCTTTACCAATAACAATGAAGTAAACATAGTTTTGGATCCATTATAATATCCATAAGAATATATTTTAGATTATTATTTTCTATATATTCTAACTTTCATTAATGATAACTACATACAAAATTTGGCCATTAGCCAAACTTCCATTATTAACCAAGTCAATTTACTAAAACTAAGTTTTAAGATCTAAACAAGTGAGATTTTTTCCCTTGACCAATGTCAATTCTATTCTTTATTTGAGAAGATTGAACAATAACATCTTTAAAATATTGACAACTATGATTATTGCCTTTTCGATTCAACTTATGATAATCTCCCTAAGTGTTTTATTCTAAATGTAGTTGCCTATGAGGATGATCTAGATTAAAACCTATTGGTTCAAATATTTATATCAAATATGTTTTCTACATTGCTAGCAATGAGGTCAATTGATGCAAGCTACAACTAACTGCAAATTCTAATCCACAAATTTTAAAACTCACACAACTATTGCACCAAAAACTTAGATATAATTCATTAAATATCATAATATTTACAATATAATATTTTCCTCGTTACCATTTACACCTCTCCCAGACTCACACAAAAGTTTTACATACCACCAAAATGGTTACTTGGAATATGCATCAAATCAACAAGTACATACATTCATTTTCAATACTCCACAAAAATCGAAATAATATAATATCTTAAAAAATATATTACACTAAGATAGTTTTTTTCCTTCCATGAATGAAGAGAGGATTCATAATGGAAAGAATTAGCTTTCTTCTATTCTTACACTCATACTTCTAGTTCTTCTCTCGTTCTTCATGTAATTACTAATTTACACAAATCATTTTAAATCTAAAATAGGATCAAGATCCATAATAAGTGGATGAGACCGATTATTTTAGTAACTAATTTGGAGAAATCAAAACTAAGGCATTTGTTTTTCTCTAGCGTAATCCATAATATTCAATGATAATGTTTCTAGAGTCCAACAAATTATTACAAAATTAAAATCACTACCTGAGGAATCCAACTTCCTAAAAAAAATAGTAATATTTAATAATATTTATAAAAGGTTTGCCAAACTCCGAAGAGGAAAATATTCCTAGACTCCTATCTAGGAGATATTTAGCCCTTTTCTTTCACATTTCTTTGGCTGAATTTTTTTGTGATGGCTCAAATTTCCTCTAGCATCGCGAGGTTGTCCATTAAATAAATGAAGTATATTTTGGTATGCTCTTCGAAATTTATCTCTCAATTATTTTGGCTAATTCCTTCAAGAACTTCTTTGGAATGACCTGAACTTGTATAGTTGAAACAATCCTTCATGCGCATGAAACAAACATGTTAGAATTAATTTGAAAGTTTTCCTTTACGGTTCCCTAAGTGCTTGCTTTGCTGATCGCTTCCATTTCTTGTCCAAAATGTTCTGCATTATGGTTGTCCTCATCTAGAATTTGGAGATTTTCACACAATAACTTCTCATTGGTTTCCAAAGAAACCTTCTCCTTGCCATTCTTCTATTGTTCATTTATTAAAATCTCCTCATTAATAACCATTTATACTATTTATACTATTGGTTGATCTCTATTTTTTACCATAAACATTTCTTTGATTATCATATTCTCATATTTAAGGAACACATCTTGTTTTTTAGGAAACAAATGATTTACCTCATTTCCTAGGTCATATTCCTTACATTTTACTTCATCTTTCAAATTTTCTTTGTTATCCAACATTAACACCTGATTACTACTTACTTCCTTTAATCATATAATTTTATGCAATTTCCCATCTTTCTCAAAAATGTAAGTTCTTTTGTTTGCATTATGTGTTACATGCATGTCATATTGCTAAGGCCTCCCGTAGAGAATATGGGAAATGTCCATTGGCAAGACATCATGCACAATTTCATCTTTATAAATTCCAATTTGAAATTCTACCTTACATTGCTCAAAAACTAAAACATGATGACCCTTTGGTAACCAAGAGACTTTATAAGGTGTAGGATGTGGTGTCTTCTTTAAGTTTAAATTTTCTACCATTTAAACAGAGACTAGATTATCCATGCGACCGCTATCAATCACAAGTTTGAAGCACTTACCTTTGGGCTTACATGTAGTTATGAAAAAACTCCTTATTTGAGATGGTTCTTTGGTCTCTTTTTCTATTGGATCAACACTCTTTTTAATAAAAAAGCTTAACCTTCCTTAGGAGAATTTACAACTACAACTAGATCTCCATCCTCCTCCTTTGCCTCTGCCACATGAGCACCCCATTGGCTTACTGATCTATTTTCATTAAATTCCCAAGACATGTGTCCTAAGTGTCCACAACCGAAACATTTGGGTTGATAATATCTTCCTCGACCTCTACCTCTTGAAAATGATATGCTTCCTCTAAAATTAATTTCTCTTGGTGTTTCACTATTAGAAATTCTTGCTTCTTCCTTTGGAGAATGGACTCCTTGTTTATTGTTTTGTTCTTTATCCTTTATAGGACTTCTTCCTCTACTCGTCAGTTTTTGTTATTGGGAAATATTATCCTCTGTTGTCAAAGCTCCTTGATACGTATCTTCCATGCTTTTCAAAGGAAACAAGCTAATTTCATTTTTAATTTAAAACCATAAACCAGTAATGTACCTTGAAAGTTTTCATCATTTTTCTTCCACATGTTGATACCTAATGTTTAATTTGTAAAATTACTCAATGTATTGTTTAACAATGATATTTCTTTGTTTAAGGTTTCCCAATTGCTTAAAAATATTACTATGATAATCTCTCGGTAAAAATTTACCTTTAAGTTTTTCCATCATCCTATCCCAATCTTTAAATTTGGATTTTCCTTTCCTGCTTTGCTCATCTTGTACCTCATTCGAACATAGGGTTGCATGTCCTTTAAGTAGTCACTACATACTTGACTTTCTTGTCCTTGTGGACATCCTATCTAATCCATGTATCGAGTCCATTAGCTCATCAACATTCAAGTTACTTTCATATAATGGTACTTCCATTTTTGGTTTGGCAATCATCTTCAACATTTTCTCCTCCGTTGTCTCCTTTTCTTCTTCCTCACTAGAAGCCTCTTCTTCAACATCACTCACATATCTCATGCAACTCCTCTTTCTTGTGCATCTTCCATGGGTTTCATCCTCTCATGAAGTCTCAACAATTCTACCTACAAAGCCACATTTGTTGCAATCCGGCCCGCTCATGCTCCTCAAACTTTCCCTTTTGCTTCTCCGCTTCGATCTTTCACAACTATTGTTGTTGCACTGATACCAAAAATGATGCAAGTTGCAACTGCATGAAAATTCTAATCCACAAATTTAAAAACCCACAAATTAATTGCACTCTAAATGCAGATATAGTTCATTAAATATCAAAATATTTATAATAATATTGGCCTCATTATCATTTACACCTCTCCCACACTCACACAAAAACTCTACAAAGCATCAAAACAATTGGTTGTAATATCCATCAAATCAACAAGTACATACATTCATTTGCAATACTCCATGAAAACCAAAATAATATAATAACTTGAAGGATATATTAAAGCAAAAGAGTTTTTTCCTTCCATGAATAAAGAAAGGACTCATAATGGAAATTATTAGCTTTATCCTACTCTTACATTGATACTTCCAATCTTTTTGTAGTTCGCCACATACTTCCAAATTTATAAAAACACATTCTAAATCTAAAATAAGATCAAGATCCATAATAAGTGGATATGGCCCATTATTTTAGTAACTAATTTGGAAAAAACAAAACTAAGACTACATTTCTTCTTCTTTTTTCTCTAGACTAATCCATAATATTCAATGACAATGTTTCTAGATTCCAAGTAATTATTACAAAATTAAAATCATTACATGAGGAATCCAACTTCCTCAAAAAAAATAAAAAAAAAATATCCAATTAAATTTATAAGAGTTCATCGATGCTCTGCATCATCAATTACATGACAAATATTTTTCCTCTTATTATATGAGGAGGTAGTGGAAATCCTTTTGTTACTTGATATTACTCTTTAGTCCTATTTTTAGAATGGGTATTCTTTTCTTGATGAAATTAATTCCATCATTAAGATTATTAATTATCATTATTGGATTTAATTTTTTTTAATCATAATTTTATTTCACAATTATTGCCTATATGGTTGAGGATGATTACCAAAACTAATCTGAATTGATGGTGTTAAATGTTTTTAACCAGTATTGATGTTCAAAAAATCATAAAGATATTTGAAACACAATTTTGATAGGCTCAGATTCATGCCATATACAAAATTGTTTGCCTTCAGAAGATGAAGGAAAAGGAAGTCCAAGAATGGAACGTGGCAGAATTAGAGGACATGGGCATACCTAGAGGCCCATGCATGGAAAAATTGTGGCTTAACATGCGGCCAAAAGAAATCTGACATAAGGTTGAAGGTAATTATGCCACGTTGCACCACAATGAACAATAGATGCCCAACATGTGCACCAAATGTACCTTCTCAAAGCTCGACATAGAGATCGTGGAATGTAATGCGGCACTACATGTCATTATTTGGAATGATCTATATTTGGTTTAGTTAATTTATTTTATCCATAATTATTTGTGTTAATTTTTTTAAGTTCTATTTACTTTTTATAGGTAAATTCATTTACCATTAGATCACAACTATTTCATGTAAAATGTTATGCCAAAAGCCATTTATAAGATGTAGTTTTGTAGTATTTTGGGGAATAATGGTCATAAATCCTTCTCATTTGCATGAAGAGTCTAGCTAGAATGTTACAATATTATTATAGTCTTCTTAAAAGTATTAAATACATTTCTATTGTAAGTTGGAGATCATTTTGATGTAGGAAGGTATTTTCATGTATTTTCTCATCGTTCTAATGGATTGGATGTTCATTTGAAGTGAATATAGTGATGTATCTTAGGAGGGGTGAAATCCATTAACAACTTGATGTTAGTTGTATTTCGTATTGTTGTGTTTGCAATTACATCTTTTAAATGCTCATAGTCAACTTCAATATTGCACTTGAAAGCAATATCTTTTAGGCTTGAAATATTATAGCAATATTGGAGTACCTAATCTCATTGTAAACCATTTAAACACTTCATTAATAGATTCTAGATAGCTAAAATAATGTTTGAAGTAAGATTTCTTTAATATATCTCATTATATTTGATATAAATCAAATTCTACTACTCAATTGAATTCTAATTCATAAAAAAGATTGATCATCAAATGACACAAGTAGACATGGAAAATATTTCTCTCTTTTAGACTTCGAAGGCATGCCAACATTATACTAGTATAATAACTTATACTAGATATGGGAAAGTAGGTACTTAGTGCCAACATTAAAATTGTTAACAGTAGTAATAAACACAATATTTACATGTTCTTAAATAACTTTATAAGTAAGGAATTTCCTATGAAATCTATTAATCCAGAGTTAGATCTTGATGAATTTGGTTTCAATATATAAATAAAAATATTAATTATAATAAAAATAATTTAGGAAATCTAAGTTTTAAAGGAATATCAATTTTATATACAATTCAAGAATAAATATTGAACACTTTCTATAACTAGTTTAGTTAATTTACTCTCTCTTCTCTTCTGTTTGAAAAAATAAGCCTATATTACTCTATTCCTATTATTATTCAAAACTCATTTTGATTGTTAAAATGATTAATAATAGATACTAGACATTAGTTATATCATTTTCATTAACAACTTTATAAGTAAGGTATTTATGACACATTAATCTATTATTCAGGAAGTAAGCTTCAATCAACTTAGTTTTTAACAAAAAAATATAAATAATATAGATAAGCTGTATTTCTATTCCAATTCATAATTTATTTTTCTCTTTTCAACGATAATGTAGTGCCAATTTATTATAACAATATATAATAGGTAAGAAATTCCTTACACGATCTATTACTCATGAGTTAAATCTTGATGAACTTGGTTTTATTCAGGAATAAAGAAATTAATTATAATATAAATAATGTGGGCAGTCCTTTTTTAGAAGAATATTAATTCTATGTTCTTTCTAACATAATATATTCAAATAGGTCAAAAATAAATATTACTGTTAGTTTACCCTCTTTCCTCTTTTATTTGGAAAAAACATTTTATTTTAAGCTCTATTGTTATTCTTGTTTATAATTGATTTGTATTGATAAATCGATTAATAATAGATACATGAATACCGATGTAATTGTCATTAAATAATTTATGAGATATATTTCTTGCACTTTAATTTATTATAGATGAAGTAAGTATCAATCAACTTAACTTTTAACAAATATATATAATTAAGAAAAATAAAATTTTGTTAATATCCTAATTCATAATTTATTTTTATCTTGTCCACTATAAAGTGCTATAAATTTCCTATAATAATATATAATGATGATGGTGAGGATGATGATGATTAACATATATTAAGAGTGAAATATGGTCTCTTGGACCTTTCTAGGGCATAAAATGATTACTCATAATTCTTTAGAATTTTATTTGTATGTTCGAAAAGCATTAACAAAAGTGTTTCAAGAGGAATATCAATTTTATGTATAGTTCAAGAATAAATATTGAACACTTGCTATAACTATTTTAGTTAGTTTACTCTCTTTTTTCTTGTGTTTGAAAAAATAAGTGTATATTACTCTATTCCTATTAGTATTCATAACTCATGTTCATTGTTAGAATGATTAATAATAGATACTAGACATTAATTATATCATTTTCATTAACAACTTTATAAATGAGATATTTATGACACATTAATCTATTATTCAGGAAGTAAGCGTCAATCAACTTAGCTTTTAAACAAAAATATAAAATAATAAAAATAAATTTCATTTCTATTCCAATTCATAATTTATTTTTTTGTTTTCAATGATAAAGTAGTGCAAATTTATTATAATAATATATAATAGGTAAGAAATTTCTTACACAATCTATTACTCATGAGTTAAACCTTGACGAACTTGGTTTTAATTCAATAATATAAATATTAATTATGATGTAAATAATGTGGGCAATCGTTTTTTTGAGGAATATTAATTCTATGCTCTTTTTAACATAGTATATTCAAATAGGTCAAAAATAAATATTATTGTTATTTTACCCTCTGTCCTCTTTTATTTGGAACAAAAACATTTATTTTAAGCTCTATTGCTATTCTAATTATAATGTTTTTATTGAAAAATTGATTAGTAATAAATACAGGATACCAATGTAATTGTAATTAAAATAATTAATAAGATTTTCTTGCACATTGATTATTAGAGATGAAGTAAAGTCTCAATCACTTAACTTTTAATAATATATAAAAAAGAAAGATAAAATTTTGTTAATATCCCAATTTATAATAATTGATAATAATGATGGTGATGAGGATGATGGCTAACATCTATTAAGAGTGAAATATGGTCTATTGGACCTTTCTAGGGCATAAAGTGATTACTCATAATTCTTTAGAATTTTATTTCTATGTTCGAAAAGAATTAAGAGAAGTGTTTCAAGATCAATATAGTTTTGTCGAGTTAAAAGGTCAAGAAGGTTGATAGTGTCACAAATATTTTGAAATTTAGATCCAATTTGAGTATGATCTAGACAATGTAGGAGAACTTAGTGCTTGTCATATTCACCCTCATAGTGTTACAAAGGTGATAGACATTTTCTTCCCATGGTGTTTTTGAATTTACCAATTATGTCTAGGTTCACTATATAGATCATGAGAGTTTGTTCTTATGTTGAAAATGTTTATTTTATTTTTTACACTACTAAAAAAAAAGTGTACATACTTCTAGTTTTTGACATTTGCATTGATCACCTCAATATAATATTTTAGTTTCCTTTAACCTTCTAACTCTTTATCACCTTACTCTTCAATAATCATCAAATTTTGATGTAATTAAAGATAATATCTTTATTTTGCAAAATCAGCTCCTATATCTCCCAATGGTATAGTCAAGTTCGTTAATCCTTATGCCATGCCCAGTTGAGTTGACAGTGGTTTTGTCTACTGACAAGAAATCTTAGCAAGGTTGTTGTATTCCATGTTATTTAGCATCTTATACATATGACAATGATTCCATGATTCCAATGGGAGAAACATATTCTTCTATGAAGAGGATATGATATTAGAGTGTATTTCCTTAAATCTCAACATAAACAAAATTAATTACTATAATAGTAAGTGAAATTGTTGAATAGTATAATAACCACAAAAAATGGTACTATGTCATTTACTAGTTTTATAGGTCCGAAACTCTAAAATGGTGTCATCACCTAGGCTTACTATAATAGACTAATCTAGATAAAAATAGTTTCAATAATATCAAAACATAACTAAAATGTAGGTTAAGAGAAGTATCAACCATTGATTATTATTAATGGCATTATATAACTTTATATGTGATTTTTGTTTGTAGAATTCATTATGCTTTATGTAATCCTTGATCACTTAACTTTACATTAATATAAAATAATAAACACTA
>APFE030592762.1:17942-67077 GCA_000404065.3 Pinus taeda | reverse complement strand
CTTTCATTCATTCATCTATAAGCATCCAGGTTACAAATGTATAAGTCGTTTGATGGCCTCAACCTACCCAGTGGGAAACCAAGTTTGTTGGCCACCAAATTGCATTGTAAGCCATCTAAAACATAAATAGTTTGAATCTATCTAGCCAAGGCTTATAAAATTGTTAGTCTAGAAACTAGCTAGTAATCATAACACTGAAAACATAAATGCTACTTGACATATACAAACAAAATTAAGCCAAAATTAGCATACATAACTTTGAACAACTAATCATTTGATTTTTCAACCAGCGCAAGATATTTATCACTTGATCATGACAATTAAGATTGTGGATGACATGGGATATGCCACTCAATGCAGCTCAGGTGAGCATTTTGATTTTGCAACTGAGATTGAATAACTTAGAGCTCTTTTTCAATGTCTTAGAGGCCCGAATTGGGCTCACTTTGCGCTGTTGTGTTGGTGGTCACAACCATTACATGGGCCACTATGCATTTCATTAACAATTAGAGATGGACAAACTATCTAAACAGGGTGAGACAAGCGCAAGTGTACTGAGGGTCTATGATTATCTCCCCCCAATCTTTGGCTTGTGGTCCAAGCTTAGATTTCAAATTAAACTATGCCTCCTCGGTCACAATCAATTGTTTCACCTATGCCAGGGTCCCTTCGAAGTATGCCTGAACAGTGGCCTGGAGAATCTCAGATTTTGTTTTCTAACCCCTCTATCACACAGTCCTCTACCATGTAGTGCAACTAGAACATGAACCAACTTATTTACCTTTGCCTTCTTAGTGTCTGTGACCACTTCTGCCTCAACCCGAGGCTCCACCATGAGGTTGAGACTTCACCATATCTGCTTCAGCCTTCTCCCACCTTCCCATGCTAGTAAACCAACCCATTGTACATAAGCCAGAAGTGGATATAGTGTAGGCAGACCTGGAATATGATTTGTACATAGAACCACCTGAAATACAAGCATTAACATAATGTATGACTAAAAAATTAAATGAAACATAAGAGTCACTATGTCCCTTCAGAATTCCACCTGTCGGGCTAAGAAGCATATATAAACAATAATCCTCTGGGAGTGGGAGGTACCACCAAAATAAAAATGATGTCTCCCATGTACCCCTAAGCCTTGAGTATGTAGACTCAGCCCTGATCATTTACCAGAACCCTTACTCTCCGCAAGGCTTCTCCAGAAAATTCAAGCTTTAAACAGAGAACCCAATTATCAACATGCAAAGCAAAGATCATGAGAAAAAAATGAGAAACTAGTAAACATGCGCATGCAAGAAAGGACGTTGCCAAAAATGATAGAAGTAAACATTACATAGTCGACAACGACAATATTTTGAGTCATAGAAACTGCTAATTTAATGAGGTCTCACCAGAGGTTGCAGGGGAGGGTGCTAGAACTAGGTTTCCGCACCCTAGGGATGTCAAGATAGGGTCTGGATGTTTCGCGCACTAGTCTACAACTCTGCACTACTCAGTATTCACACATATCCAGTTTGGTTATATCTTTCTTATTATTGTGCTATTCTACTAGAGGATGCGGTTATGAATCAGATCTGTTCGATAGAGTCTTTAAGCAAACATTTAACCAACGCAACCAATTTGTGCATTTAAAATGAACCCAGATTTACATGCATGGATACAATAAGCCGATTAATTAAACAAATATTATGAATGTCAGATTCACGATAGCTCAGAAGGAACACAAAATTTTTAGAAGAAACTTATCTTTATTTCCACTTATCCTCAATACATCTAGATCTACTCTGTGCACTCAGCTGTAGGGGTCCCCGCACACATTTGGAGACTTTCCAGGCCTCGGTGCACACAGCTGCAAAGCCTCTATCTACTACCCCAACCCTCAAGTTAGACTTACAAACGCTTTAGACTATCTTCTTCAAAAACCCATTAATTTCATATTCAAGATTAACCATCCCAACTTATCTTTCTCTACCCATAGAGCATCACTCTCTTTATACCTTTCCTTGGCCCATGATCCCTGAGTGGGCTAACTCTATTTACATTTCTTTACATTATCTATGAGTGAACTACCCTTTGACTTTACCTATCATAATCCACGCTTCATGCTTTCAGCGGAGTCTTTACCCTAACTTTACCCAAAATGTCTAGCTTCGAGCCCCCTAACCATTGTGCGGGGCTTCCACTACCCAACAATCCCCCAACACAATCATCATGACTCATCCTAAGTCACTTAGCTAGTGCGGCAATCTTCTCATGGAGGTTGGTTAACAACTTCTGCAAAATGCGTGTTTCCTCAATAAATTTTGCAGTGATCCATTGTACCTGTTCCACCTGAGTCACTGATGCATTCATGTTAGTTGGATTCACATGCGTAGAATCGTATACTTCCTGCATATGTGTTAAATTGCCCTTAATTGTCATAGAAACAGCAAATTCTTCATTGAGCCGAGGCTAAATGCATTCTTTAAGCTTTGCCTCTTGTTGTTGTGCAATGTCCGTTTGGGCTTTGAGAGCCTTGCCTCTTCCATTTTGGCCAGTCACTGTGTGATAGTGACCATTTGTTCCTCTTTGCGAGCTATATCATAGGCCTGTTGTAATGTGCATGCCTCAGCTTCCACACATTGTATGGTGGGGTCCTCCTGGAGAGAAGTAAGTATACCAATAGACTGATCTAAGAGCCCCAAATATTTATGGACAATGCACCTCATTGTTTCCATGCTTGCTTGAATTTCCGCATGATGTTGTTCACGATCTGCCTAGGGTTTTTTTCTTAGAGTCTGAGTTCTGTTATTTGTCGAGTAAGCTCCCCCTATGCTTTTGTAGTCGCCTCTTGGGTTGTAGGCTCCTGTGGCCATGTGTTGAACCTTGGTAATGGTTGGAAGGTCCATGGGGATAGCTAACACCACAACCGTGTTGCACGCTTCTGTCACGGCTTGTTCGATGTCCCGATAACGTTCAACCAAGGAAGTGTGCTGGAGATTGAATTGGTTTAACTTGGCTTTTTGCTCCATTAAAGTATGAAGGGTGCGACTTTCCCTAGCACGAAGTTCATTAATGAGTCCTTCCTGCAGTTGGTAGAGTAAACCATCAGGTAGGGCAGCTAGATTTAACTCCCAACTACATTCGTTGCTGGTGCCTTTTACTAGAATCACATCGGCTAGCAATGGTATAGTGTTGAGTGCAAGCGCGTGCAGCATCTGCTTAGTTGTGGCTATATTATTGATGACGTGGACCCTGCCCAGAGAGTTCACCTGTAATGCCTCCAATTGCATCTTGATCTCCCCCAACACAATTGTTTTCTCTATAATTAGAGCGGGAAATGCACCGGTAGTGGTAGGACTCGCTGTGAATTCTTTGTCCAAAACCTTTGCTATTTTGGACCTTTTTCTGGGTAGTTGGTGAGTCCTATCTACACGACTGGTTGACCTGGTCCGCGTGGTCAATTTGGGAGGGAAGTGTTTCACCAGACTGGCTTCCTGCAGACTTGTTTATAGTCCCATGCTTTCTTTCAGCTACTCGAGGCGTTGAGACTGTAGTGTTGACCACTAGTCAAGTGTTTGCACCACTGGTGTGTCATTGCAATGTCCCTACCAGCCCAGGCTGTGAGCACCATTCAAGCGCTCGGGTAGCCATTTTTTCATTCTTAGTAGTATTCCTAAGTGGTCCAAATCACCTTATGTGTGGAGGGTCTGCACGGCATGGCATTCTGCTAAATCCATTCTCGTATATCATGCTTTGGTCTCCCAACTATGCCTAGAGTGTGCTGTCAGTGTGGGACGTGTAGCTACCCAACTTCCTCTGAGCTTTCTTCCACTGCTTATTCTACACCCATCTAGTCCGTGGCATTTTCAACTTCCAAGAGTTATGTGTCATTGGATAGTCACGATGTGTGTTGCTTGTTGAGTCCTTGCGAACCTTGTCACTGGCTACTGGCAACCAAATTCGCTTCAGGCTTCTTTCCTTAGCTTGTCTGGCCACTTGTGCTTGTGCCTGTCCATGACCTCCACACATTTTCCTTTGCTTTTTCAAGAATACCCCTTTTTCTAAAGCCATGGTTGTTTGGTGTGCTATCGTGGATACTATCAGTGCACCTGGTTTCAATTTCATCGAGGTGACTGGTTCTTCGGCTTCCTCTGCAGGTAGCTCTATGGCTCCTGCCATGACCATCCTGTTGCAATTTAATGTGGTTACTTCATGTAGTGGGTTTTGCCACTGTTCAATCTCTTCATCCAAATCCTATGTGCAAGAGCTATCGCAATCCCATGAGAGTCGCTCGTCCGCTGTTGGATTCGCCTTGTCCTGATTTCACACTGTGAGCTGGTAGATACAATCTAGTTCTCCATCGCTGTCATCATCGTGCATAGGTTTAGTATAACGTGCTCCTTCAACTGGATCCAATGGAATCACTACTCTAAGAGAATTCTTTTCGAAGATCATTTTCTGTTTCCTAAGGTTGATGACTCCATTCATGTCTATTGCCCAATCTATCCCTAGCAGTGCCATATATCGGTTACTATCATCCACAATTTCAATGACTTCAAAATCGGTTTGTGTGCTGGTGCCGTCAATTTCCACAGTAACCCCTTGCAGCCTTCCCATAGGGAGAACCTTTTGTTGGTTTCCATCTACAATTGGATCGGAGACCATTGCAGCATAGGCCTACCCATGCATTCCAAAGTCTGTTTTGGTAGGCATTTGCATCGGACCCTAGATCTAAAATGACCTGGTCCATATCATAGTCACTAATGTGGATGGTCAGTCACATCTCTTGACCGGTACGCAAAAACATATTTTCCCAATTTGTGGATCAAGCATGGTTTGTTTTCCCCTGCACATCCAGTTATTAACTCTTGTAACCCTTTCACTGCATTAGCATCCCTCAGAAGCTTCATACAGGTTTCTCAGAAGGTAGTTATCAAAGACGTATCCTATTCCTATTTCGGTTGGCCCTTACTACCCAAAGTAGATGCTTATGAAAAAATTTTCTTAGCTTCCAAATAGGTTTCCTTTACTTGTGCCAAATCAAATTCTGGTTGTTTTGTGGGAGCCTTACAAACCCATGTATCCTCTTCCAGCTTCTTCCCCTTATCTTTGCCTATAGTTGCACCACTTTTGAGCATCATATTTATGTTGGGGTCTTCAGTGTGTGGTTCAACCTTCATCATTTGGACGTTCTGAGTGGGGCTAGCTGGGAGCACTACTTTTTCCCACAATTGAGAAATTAGCATAGGGAAATCGAGTGCATCATGATGAAACTGGTAGCATGATGGACAACAGGCTTTGGGTGGATTCATACAATCTCGAGCATAATGCCATGGCCCTCCACAATTATAGCAGATTAATTGTCCTCATCCTCATCCAGGTCCCATTCTACCATGACCCTGTTTGCGTACCGGGAATCCCCCTCGCGTGAATGGTGTGGTCGGGTCCTGCCCATGCATCTCTATTTGTATCCTATACATAGGTGGTAGATCCATCAACATGCGAAAATGTTTTTCCTCGTGACCCATCATTCTACAGAAGTTACAAAATAAGTGTTGAGGAGGTTGTCGTAAGCTTGGCAATAGATGGAAGCTGTCTGTGGCATGCTTTCCTCCTACCTAGAAAATCGTGCACCAGAGTGTAGCCACGACACTTGGTTCTGCTTTTACCTCCACTTTTAACGGCATTGGGCCTCCTCTCACCAAATAGTTCATGAACATAGGGCAATGGCCCTTGTCGTGCACTTGGCTCTTACATTTAATCCAACCTGCCTCCGGACGTACATCTAGCGGGACATTCTTCCTTGCTTTAAGCTTTGCACTTCCAAACTCATGTTTTGAAGTTGCATGTGGATTTGCTGAACTCCCAACCCTAGATCTAGTGTTGGGGTCACATGTAACCTCATTGATGTCTCCAGTGCCTCGGCTTCAGTTGAGATCTTATGTTGTGACAAAGCCAACCTCAAATGGGGTGTCAATGATGCCACAACCCACATGAAATGTTTCCCATTTGTCAAAGTCATGTTAGCTTCACAAATAGTACTCTTTAACATTTGGTTCAGATCCCATGCAGTTTCGCCAGGCAATATTGCTATCTCCTTGAACCCATGACCGACTGGGCTTCAGACTTTGGTCAGCCAAACTCTTTATTAAGCACATCCTGGATTGCTACTATTCCCTCATTCAGATGGTCAGTTGAGTATTTTATGTACCATGTTAGCCCACGGTCGTGTAGTTCATTGACCAGCATAGCCTTTTTTATGTTTTCATCTGCTATGCCTTGCTCATCCCATACAGATTTTATCACAAACCAAAACTGACTTGGCTCTTCATTCCCTACACCCTGAAATGTTTGTAACTTGACTGCGGTCACCATCCCAGGTTTTAGTGGTGGATGGGGTGGAGATGGTGTTGGTGTGGATGGACTCAACATGGGTGAAGCGGGTGGCAGTGTAGATGAAGGTGGTATTAGCAGGAAGCATTCTTTAATCAATCGGACAACACTTCCTGGCGAGAACCTAGGGAGATCCTCCCCACTCTCCCACGAGAGAAATCAAAGGGTTTTTCTCTACTCCTCTTGCTCTTGGACAACGCCTTCCACTTTGCGTTACTCTAGACATCAATATACACACAAAATCTATTTTTTGCACAACAACATCTTAATCCAAGTATTCAATGATTTGATGTACCTACCACATAGTCCTTGGAGAAATTTCCTTTCTGCTTCACTGTAAATTACGGTTGTATCTATCGTGAATTGAATGAGAAATCCCCCTATGATTCGATCTAACCAGTGGTCTACTGCGCGCACAAGTTTATCTTCAGTGGTTTCTAGCTTGCGCACTAGTCCTAAAGTCCACATTATCGGCTGGTTTAATCTGCACCTCCCCATGCTATCAGCTAACTTCGCAATCCACTCGTACAATTATATCTAAAATGCTACGAAGAATATCTCGTGTATATCCATGAATATATAGCGAACCAACCACTCTTCCTCCATTATCTGTGAGTTTCAATTTTCCTTAACTGTGAACTTGTGAAGCTTCAGATCCCACCACTCTTCAAGCTCTTTATTCATAGGATTCCACTGTTCCCACATTAGACACCCCTTAGTAAGATCCTAAACATAGCAATGGAACCATTTGTTGGCTTATATGGGCCTAAACCAGGTTTAGAAGACTTATTTAAAGAAACAAATCCCACAGTTACTGGTCCTTTTAGTAATAGCCTGCGGAGTGCGGACTGAGGTCTCACCCGAGGTAGAAGGGTTGGGTGGTGGAACCAGGTTTCCACACCGTAGGGATGTCTAGATATGGTGTGGAGGCTTCGCGCACTGGTCTATATCTCTACGCTGCCCGGTAGGCACACAGATCTAGATTGATTATATCTTTCTTATTAGTGCGTTATTCTACTGGTAGATGTGGTTATAAATTAGATCTGTTCAATAGGGTCTTTAAGCAAAAATTTAACCAATGTAATTGATTCACGCATTTAAAATGAACCCAGATTTACATGCATTCATATAGTAAGACGGTTAATTAAACATATATTATGAAAGTCAAATTCGCGATAGCTCAGAAGGAACACAAAAATTTTAGAAGAAACTTACCTTTATTTCCACTTATCCTCAATACATGCAGATCCGCCTTGTGCATTCAGCTGCAGGGGTCCGCGTACATAACTGCGGACTTTCCAGGCCTCTGCGCACATAGCTATAGAGCCTCTATCTACTACCTGAACCCTCGACTCAGACTTACAGATTCTTCAGAACATCTTCTTCAAAAACCCATTACCTTTCATATTCAAGACTAACCATCCCAGCTTAGCTTTCTCTACCCATAAAGCCTTGCTCTATTTATAACTTTCCTTGGCCTGCGATCCCTGAGTGGGCCAACTCTATTTACATTTCTTTACATTATCTACGGGTGGACTACCCTTTGACTCGACCTATTATAATCTGTGCTCCATGCTTTTAGCAGAGCCTTTACCCTAACTTTACCCAAAATGGCTGGCTTCAAGCCCCTGAACCGTTGTGCAGGGCTTCCATTACCCAACATATACCATGAGAAATTTCTTTGGATTTGGCTCATGGTTTCTTTTTTACCTGTACAGGAAAGTATCACTAGAGCTAAACTAATAGATAGCAACAAACTAAATAGGTTAATCATGATCAAACCATAACATTACGAAAGTGCCACTCTATGAGCAATAGGAGACCATCCAAATGTTCTAACTCTTAGAAAATTAAATTTCCTCTATGATGCAAGTGGATGTTCGTGGCCACCCACCTACCACACTTGGACCCCCATTACTATCTCTTTCAGTTTTTCAGTGTCCTCAATTATAGCACAATTTACTATTTTTAGCAGTTTTTCGTGTCCTGGACTTCTGGAGTCATTTTGAGGCCCTAAACGATGTTTTTTGGGAAAGCTGGGAGCAACATAAACTATTGTTGCTCTTCCTAAAGTTATATTCCATGGATAGATCCTTTTAACGAGCTATCATGCGTGTCAAACAAAGATCGAATGCCAAATTTACAACTGCGAGAAGTTGATGTACCAATTTACCCAAATAGGGCAATAGTTTGGCGCTTCATCTCCTAGGGTTAGGTTTTTCGATGTTTATGGTTTTCCATTGTTTCTCAAAAATAAATAGGCCTTCGAGCCTCATTGTAACACAGTTTAGAGTCATGTAGTTGCCACATCTCTTCTCAAATATAAGCTACCATCGCCCTAGCTAGTTTACTTCCATTTGTGTTTGTAACCATATTTCATTATTTTACAGTAATGAAATGCAGTATTATTTCCGTTGCATATTTGTAATTTGTTGCATTCCTATTTTAATCTAGATTAGTGGTATCAAAGCGGTCTTCTTTTCCTCTATCTTTCTTTGCATGTCCCTAGGGCTCGATCTAATTGAACCTTTGTAAGGTTAGCCTCACAAATCCCGATGGCCTCCCATGGAAGATGAAAAGAAAGACGAAGGGGTAGGAGGTCCTATCAAAATCTTGCTCGAAGAAGGCCTCGAGTGACAAAGGAATGTGATTATGGACAATTTTGCGTAGATCCTTCACCAACTACCCAGAGGCGACTCATCAACTTCCAATAGCTACTTTGGAAATGTCACACCCTTTAAGGTACAAGTTAATTTTGAAATCCCCATATTTAAGGGTCAGATAGATGCAGATGCCATAGATAAATATTTAAATCTACTAGAAGGTTATTTTTCTGTTCATGAATTTTCGAGTTAGGGAAAGATTGTTTTTGCTCTTCTCAAAGCATTCCCCCACATCAGGGACTGCTGGGAAACCTACTGTGAGTAGAAGCATGAAAGTACGAGCTCACAATTTTCAACCACACCCACTTGGAATTCATTCTGGGATTCCATCCAAGAGCAGTACTACCATATCAAAAGTTATGAGGACAAATACATAAATTAGGCCACACTGTGGCAGGGAAGGGACCAAGATGTGCCAGAGTTCACAAACATTTTTCATACCCTTCACACATAGCTGGGTATCAAGGATTTCGAGCTACATTTGGTACTCAAATACCATGGCTTCCTACACTGGTACATCCAAGAAGAGATGGAGTTCTTGAACATCTCCTCACTTGGCACAGCGTACCGATATGCTATCAAAATCAAGTAGAAGTTTAAACACAAGAAGCGAGACTTTGGATCTGCAAATCTAAAGACCAAAGGACAAAGCCAAGGTGCGGTGACCCAAGACAAACCATAAAAGCCACAAGAAAATAAAAACACCACGAAGTTAAAGAAGGACACAGAAAAGTGGTGTGAGTTCGATAAGAGCCCCACTCACAACACAAGTGAGTGTTGGACCAAGCAGTCGCTATTGGCTGAGTTGAAGGCTTCAGAACCAGATTCATGTTCTGACCCTGAGTCAAAACCCAACAAGGGGAATGGAAAAGGGAAGAAAAGCATTGAGGTGGAGCCCAGTGCTACTGTTGCCACCGTTAAGATCTAGAAGAATGAGCCTTAAGATCTAGAGGAGGGGGAGCATCTTTTACACTGACAAATGTGGGTGAAGGGTTCGTCACTGCAATTCATTGTTGACAATAGGAGCGAAAAGAACCTCATTTTAGTAGAGGTCGTGAAGTAGTTGGGCGTACCAACTACACCACACCCATAATTGTATTATATTGGGTGGCTTCACCAAGGATGAGATCTCTAAGTCCACCAGCAGTGTCACCTTCCCTATAGAATCAAGCCCTTTACAAATGAGTTATAGTGTGATGTTGCACCTCTTGATGTTTGTGATGTACTATTAGGCCAACCATACTTATGGAGGTGACATCTTGTGTATGAGTCAAGGCCTCACGCTGGTATTATTACTTTGGTTAATTCATCATACAGGATACCAAAGGTAGCCCCACCTACCACCACCTATTTGATTACTGCTAAGAAATGTAGCAAGCTCATCTGTGAGACTAGGAAATTCATTTTCTATCTCGTTCACTCCCAAGGTAAGGGGAAGATCTTTGCCACATCCCTCACTCCCACAAAGGGTTCCTCTACGCAGCAGCAGTAGCAGATGGATACAGTCAAGAAAGAAAATAGGAACATCTTCTCCTCACCCACAGGGATGCCATTGCACCGTTACATTAAGCATTCATTCAATCTGACTCCAAAATAACCTCTACCCAATGGGCTAATTTATCACCGCTCCATTCTGAAAAATGACAAGTACAAGAAATGAAATGGTCCTTAAACTAGTACCAAGGTTGTGGGGACAATGATTTTGAGCAAAACATTCCCCCATTCCTTCACTTTCACTGAGTGTTCAATGTGGACCACCCTCTACCATGCTTCCCACTAGTACTGGACACATCAGAGCTTGTAGATTAGCTCACCAAGGACCAAGTTCAGCAGATGGAGGAACTCAACGTAATGGGGACCATTGCTTCATAAGGGGGGAGGAATGATCCAGGTGCATGTTGGTGGCCACCCACCTATCCCACTTAGACCCCCACAACTATCTATTTTAGTTTTTCAGTTTCCTTAATTGTTGCACAATTTACTATTTTTAGCATTTTTTCGAGTCCTGAACTTCCGAAGTCGTTTTGACGCCCTAAATAACGTTTTTTTGGGAAAAACGAGAGTAACATGGGTCACGGACTAATGTTTCTTTTCCCAAAGTTATATTCCTCAAATAGATCTTTCTAATGATCAATTGTACGCATCAAACGGAGATCGTATGCCAAAGTTACGACCCGGGAAGTTGATGTACCAATTTACATGAACAGGGCCCACAATTTGGCGCTTCATTTCCTAGGGTTAGGTTTTCCGATGTTTAGGGTTTTCCATTGTTTCTCAACAATAAATAGGCCTTCAGGCCTCATTTTAACACATTTTAGAGGCATGTAGTTGCCACATTTCTTCTCAAACATAAGCTACCATGGCCCTCACTGGTTTATTTCCATTTTTGTTTGTAAGCATATTTTAGTATTTTAAAGTAATGAAATGAAGTAGTATTTCCACTCCATCTATGTTTTTATGGTTATCTCTATAATTTGTTGTGTTATTGTTTAATTCTGGATCCCTCTACCTATAAATTTTCCACTTGCTTCAAGCCTCTCACCATACACCTCCAAAACATGTAAACACCTCAAAAACACTTATAAACTCAACCCAATCATCTAATCATCATGAAATATCATCAATATCTTGTTGACATCAATTCGATAGGTCAAATGGATGACTGTATTCCCAAGATTGACATGAATACCAACACCATGTTACCAACAATATCCCCCTTTGGCATTGATGGTAGCCTTCAACCACGAACCCAAACTAATCTTCTTCACTTCTAACAAACTTGTCCCAATATTAGTAAAGTGGATATCTCACTATCTCCCTTTGACATCAATGGAAAAGGGTGGTCTAACCATCACTTGAATTCCATGATGATACCAATAGGAAAGGTTGATGACACCTCTAATTATACCATGATGATACCAATAGGCAAGGTTGATAACATTTTTTTTTCTGATGAAAGTAGATAAGGTACCAACATCTACAAGATAACCATTAGAAACAATAAATTTATTTCCTTCTACAACCAACATGCATCTATCCAATAGCATGCACTTCTTCACGTTGGACATTCTCCCTCTGAACATGTAATGCCGTTGCAAAAACTTCTTCATGTTGTTGTATAAAAACTATTCTGCTACCTTAGCCTCCTTGCCACTTACAAGAGGTCAGTAAACTAGACCATTGACTCCATAAGGCATATGAAACAAATTTAGGCATAAGATTACATGGCTTATTCATGCTATATATGACAATGAGAGTTAAATACAATTTAGTAATAATGACATCCAAAAGCCCACACACGGATGCAATAAAAACTCTCCTATGCATCCATATCAGCATGATTACATAACCATGACCAAATGTTGATGTCAACATTGATGTACAGGTGCAGACATAGGTCTTAAACCAATGACTCCAGGAGCCCATATATAACTAAACTTAACACACATCTATAGTGCATGCCTCACACAACATCTTATATTGCATGATCATGACTAAGACTTTATTTTCCATGCATGCCTAGACCAAGTAACTCTCAAACAATAGATTTAATGATGAAAACAATATAAATACATGTTTTCTACATCAATGCATACATGGTTCGACTAAATGCCTCATTATTATGCACGCCAAATTATGTCTCTCTTACACATGGTTGAACTGCACCTTCTTCTATGCATGCTATTGAAAAATGACTTTCTCCTATGAATAATCAATACATTGACAACACAAACAACTAGACACAACAATGAAAGTAATAATGATACATGGCTAGATCTTGCACACACATGTGATTGCATGGTTTATTTAAGTCGTATTTCATTGCACACATGAAATAGTTCATATTAGGGTTACTAACTAATTATAATCATAAAAAGTACAAAAAGGTTTATCACATGCCATTTAAATCTTGAATACAATATGAGTATCTACTACAAAATAATGAGTTAAAAAAATGAACATACGATCTTCAAATCCTAGTAGCATGCAGAGCTTCCTCTAAGCTCATTATACCTCTTGTTGATACAGCCTCCTCATTGATCATATGGACGTGATCATGCATACCACTCTACTACCACTAGTAAAACTCATCTCCCTTATGTTGCTACCATGCACTCAGTTTGAGGCCATGTAACGATGAGGGCTCCACTCAGTGAACCACTGACATATCACGTGCATTCATGGCATATTAAACAATATCCATAATTTGACTATATATTGGAAAATACCTCTAAATATCACATTGTTTAACCCCCTACTAGTATAAACCCAATACACCTTCCGAATTTAAAAAAGAACTACTTTCACTATATATTGTAGGTATCCAGTTTTTCATTAACATTATTTATACCCATTAATATTTTTTCATTAACTTTGAGCTCAGTTTTTTATATCATCCAATATAAAAACCATTTACCCCCTCTATATCTGCTAACATATTATGTCATCTTTTCCTCAATATATTTCCCCCAATATGAATGCACATGGTATGGAATTTCTCCCAAAGTGAAGCACCCATGAAGGCACTTATCATACACTTTTGCAATCTTTTATAAATATGCATTAAGTGTAATTCCCCTTTGAAAATTTACTCACCTTTAGAAGCTTGCTGGGGTAAACAAAAGTTGAGTACTACTATGTAATGACCCAACCTCCAAGTTCCAGTTATGGAAGTGGTGCCCATAACCTAAAAATTTACTGACATTCCTCAGGGACTAAAAATCACTGAAGGGCTTGACAACCACCCCAGGTGACAAATCCCTAAGCAATAACTCTTTTGAATTGACTTGATACATTAATTCACCATTGAAACACTATGTATGTGGTTATGAGGCTCCAACCACACCTAAAAGTCTACCTACCAATGGTTGTGACCAAAAAACCTGTATTCTATATATGTGATTTTGAGATCTATGCCACTTTTTTAGGCAAGCACTGAGACCACTGCCCAAAACTTCATGTAACTTTCCAAAATCATAAATAAGGTGATGACATGGCTAACCATTCAAAAATTGAAAAAGATGTTGACCAGAACATGCCTACTACAAGATAGACATTTCATCAAACATATGATAAACATATATGCTACAGGTTATGAATTCATATATGATCATAAACTTCTGAAATTCATTTTAGAATCATTAAGAATGCTCAACGCCCTTTCTAGCTAGCCACAACACCACTTTTTAGCCCATGCATTCATCAATCATTTAATAAACTAACAAATCATGAAAAAGAGTCATAGATAGAGCACATCATAGAAACATGCTTACAACCAATATATAACTACAATAGAAACCATGGAAAATCATCCATAAAATTCACACAATAACAAGTACATATGCTCATTTATTCATTAGAATAATATCTCATATTAACTTATGCAAAAGCAAACCAAGTCAGGGACTTCCACGTACCACCCAACCATATATTTGGTTGAACCAAATATTTCTTTTGACCAATCATCCTCATGCCATATTCCTAGCATGAACGCAGGATCTCATGGGATAAACCAATACATACCCAAACAGGGACTCCATAGGATAAACCACCTACATCCTCAAGCTATCATGATATCACCTAAAATGATCCCAAGATCACAAACCAAACCAAGCTTGGATGCCTCAAAATTCCTTCACCATACCTTGAAGAATTTCTTGTGTCCACCCACCTATTAAGGGATTCTCAGAGAAAACCATCTCCACCCCCAACCATTGGGATTTTCTTGAGAACACCTCACCTGATTCCAAAAACTTTCAAAAATCTAAATCTCAACCAAGAATTAATCCCATAACACAATGGCTCTATTTTTTTAGCAAATTGTGCACGCTAACCATGCGTAGGTTGCAACACTAGGAATGTATCAGTCTAGGATCATTGGGAGACTGCTCCACTACTCTAACTCTTAGAAAATTAATATTGGTCTACCCATAACTTTTCCACATTCCTTAAGCCTCTTTCCAGGCACCTTCAAGACCTATACACGCCTCAAAAACACTTCTAAACTCATCCCAATGGTCTAATAATCATGCAAGCTCATTAATAACTAATTGACATCAATGCACTAGCTCAATTGACTGACTAACTTCCCAGGGTTCACATCAATGCTAACACCATGTTTCCAATATCTAGGCCTAATAATACGATATCATCAATTTTATTTCATTTTCTCTACTCTCTTTCCTTCGTGATGAGCTTTTGATATTTCCTTCTTGGGGATACTTGACAATATCATATACCAACATTGAGCACTCAACCATTTTTTGCAACAAGAATGAAGGGTGCCCACTATATTAAGGGGATGGGCACGTTCTTCAATACTATAACTTACAATAATCTTCACTTTATTTTTTCCCCTATTTACTAAATCCATACATGTTTATGACTCAATATAATTTGAAGAGAATTTCATGCTTCTTAGGTGGATTGGGAAGCTAAAGGGCATTTGAAGCATTCAGGTTTCCCAATTCATAGACACCAGTTATGCTACTTACACACATTTTTCATATCAATAACAACCCTTGCACAAATACACAATTGATAATGGCATGAAATTTCAATGATGAATTTTGGTTAGAGTTTTGCTAAAGTACATAATATCTTCATTAAAAACAAGAACATCAAAGATTTTTACTCATGTCTGTCAGATTTTATCGTTTTATTATAAAGATATCACATTTTTGGCGGTTCATCTTTTTTCCTAAGGAAATATCCAAGGAGATCCACCTGAAGGGATCATCTGTTTTCGTCTTATTAGTTGTGCCTAACCCTGAGGTTGTCCAGGAGAATTTACCTTCTGGCCTTCCATTAGCAAGGTGCTTTAGCGATGGGAACTCGACCAATTAAGCTAACTCTCAAGGTTGTTTGGGAGGTTCATTTACCCTATGAACTATGTGATTTTCCATCTTTACCAATCTCCAATATATTAGTGGTGACTACTTATGTAGCAATATGGCTATAAAGGGTTCATATTTTTGATATACAATGTAAAATATTTTTATTTTAAGGTAGTATCCCCATTTGGTTGGGAGATGGATGTATGTATGAGTCATTGGTGATAGGAAGGTCATTTGTGATGTATGTATAGAGTCATGTTCTTCTTTTAGAACATCTTTTTGCAGACTTTGCTTATGCTCAGGGGGAGCATGATCTCAATCATGGGAGCTTAATCAACACACTTTAGCATATCAGAGATTTTAGCATGCACTCATGGGGTGCATGGCCCTTTGCCCTTGATGTCAAAGGGGGAGAGTGACTTAGTGTGGTTGTTGCTGCCATCATGTCCAAATGGGGAGATTGTTGGCGTTATGATGTATATGTTGTACTTGATGGCAACCCACTTGTAGCAGAACAACTCTCTTATATATCGTAACTAGATGAATCTATAGAAGAGATATCAAATGTGATAGAATACATGGTAGTTGTGTTAACCTATGTGATGCAAGGCAATTCAAAGGAATCAGTTCAGAAGTAATGTACAATGGAACCTCACTAATATAATAGTTCACAGAGCAACAAGTTAACAACAAAGAATTGTTGTGAGCAAGTCCAAAGTGGGAGATTGCTAGCATTATGATATAGGTGTTGTCCTTGATGGAAACTCACTCAGATGAAAGATCAAAGTACTGCATGTTAACAACAAATAATTATAGTTCAGGATACACAAAATGAAGAAAGAAATGTATACATAGGTTCACCTTGACCAAACCGCGTATACGCGCAATTTCATTGAACAAAAGGAGCGTATATGTACACACGCACTTTCACGAAGGAAAAGTGTGTATATCTTGGGAAAAAAAGTTTTTGGGTCCAAGGTATTTCTTTGGTCTAAGGTATATGGCCGATGGTATTTGGTCCATGGTATTTACCTGAGGTATTTGGTCCAAGGTATTGGTTTTAATTGGTTTTGGTCTATGGTATTGAGAAAGGCCTAAAACTATATAAGGAGGAGAAGCTCATTGGGCCATAAAAAGCAAGCATTGAATATCTGATGAAATGTGAGATCAAGTATGTAGGTTATGGGTTTCTGATATGAACTAAGGATGCACCTATATGGGTGATGATGATTGACGGACTGGAATCATGAAGGCTTAGATGTATTAGCATTATGTAGCTTGATATTGAACATTCTAGATCTGAATACTGATGCAAGTTTTTACTATGTAATTGTGATGATCTGGGTATGAATGAAGTCTGAAATAGTTGTGATGCTTTAAGTTTGCACTTCCAGATATATACACAAGTTAGCTTTAGTAAAACAATGAATACACGCTGGTTCAACATACAAAAAAAGCATAGACATCGCAGAATGGAATTTGCAAATCAGTATGCTAGTTCGCCTTGATAAAACGGCATACACACACTGGTTCGACTTATAGATGTAGCATATATCTTCTGAAGTATGATGTATAAGGGTTTTTTTTGTTGTTGCAGTGTTCAGGGTTCTGCATTGTGTTCTGGTGACTGTTTTCTGGTGACAATATTTTGCATATTCATATTAGTTGATTGCAATTAGCTTCAATGTTGATGGATGAAATATAATGGTGGATCAGGATCATAATGACTTATCATTATGTGATCTAATAATGGATGGGCTAGATCTGATCACTAACACATGTTTTATCCTCTATTTGTGATTATGTTTGAAGTCTGGAAGTGTAGCAAACTGTTTGTAGATCTATACACTAGTTTGCTTCAGGGAAGTTGCGTATACACATAGGTTGGCTTCTGCCAAATAGTGTATAGACTATAAAGCATGATTTTAAGATTATAACTGATTCTGAATGTTAATATAGGTGATCTGAACTCAGATCTGTGTATTGGTTACATTGATCTATCTGTTCCAGTTCATTGATTGAATTTGATTAAGTTTGAATGAATGGTTGATTTAGTTGTGATAGAGGTTCAATAAGTGTATGATTCAGTTGTTCATGGGTTTTTAGTGACTTATTGAGTTTGGTTGATTCAAAAAGTAATTGCAATGGTGATTGATTTTGAGCTTTAATGTTGTTGATGGGTCCAGTATGAAAATTGGATGAAACGTGGCCTTTAGATTATGATGTTGTGTTCCAGGAGTATCCAGATTGAAAATTTATGAAACGTGGTCCCTAAAAGAAAAAGGATAAGGTCGTAGCATTTTGTAGGTCGATTCCTACTTTCTAGTAAACACATCAGCTAGTACAAGAGCTAGGGGTTGTAGGTCCCTTCTAGTAAAAGCTATAGAACAAGAGAAGGTTGTAGCCTTCTACCGTTAGAAGCCTGCATATTGGTATGAATCTGCACCAGTAGAATGTTGTAAACAGATTTTGTTATTATTAAAAGAAGACAAAGACAACAACAACAAGTGGTTTTTACCCACATTGGGTTTCCACCTTACATCTTGGTGTTATTGTGTGTTGCTTATGCGTGATGGTTTACTCTGTTATTAACAACATATGGTTAGTGTTTAATGTTTAATAGAGTACTGATGCACAGACTAAAGATCACATATGATGAATTAACTGAATCATTAGTTTGTTGGATATATGCTTGTTTCATTAAACACAATTGCTTGTACATGCTGGTTACCCACATGGAAGTAACGTATATAAATTCGAGTAAGAAAAGAAAATATTATTAACCTGACTAACACTGATTCACCCCCCCCTCCCCCGCTTAGTATTATTTCTAATAGGAACAACAAGTGTTGATCACCACTAGTGAAAAAGCATGAAACATACATTGAACACAAGTGGTTAAAGAGGTAAGGTGCACTAGGGCTAAAAAAATGATTTTGAGCTAATAGTCCAAAACATTCAAACTTTTTGGAGAATTGATGCTAGGGTTCTCTAAAGAGTTTATGAAAAAGTGTCCGAAGATTTTGATTGATTTGATTTGCAAGCCTATTGTGGTGATGTGAAAAATGGTCTATAATGGAGTGGTATTGTTAATCATTGTGATCCAATTGTGTGAATATTTTGTTTATTCAAAAACTATAGAAGCTTCATGATTAATATCAAATAATTATATAAAATATACGTGTGCATGTTTTATTCATAATTTTATGCAAGGAATGAATATCTAGCGTTAAGAAACATGATGAAGAATTATCTTCATCATATATCTTTGTGTTATGTTAATTTCAGGAGGTAGTAAAAGGAGTTCTTGTAAGGTTTGTACCTATTTTTGTATCCTTGTATTAGTCCAAACATAAAATTGCATTTTCTTTGGATATATTTTTAGAATTATAGTTGTAAAGGTTGTGACCTGAAGTGTTGTGGGTGGGAACATCCAACAACATTAGGTTCAAAACCCCAACAGAGTAGAGGGCATACAACAACAATAAATGTACAAACAAACAATATAAGTATACAAACAAACAATATAATTACTTTAACTATTGAACTGGGAAGAAGTTTCCTTACCTAGAGATCCTACATTTGGGTAGATCCCACAGGGTTCAAACCCTTTGCTTCTTCTGATGCCTTTGAAACCTGTAAATTATTCAAGAAAAGCATATATAACAACAGTAAAAGAAAGAAAATTCATGATATATACATTAGATCATATAACCAAATGAACGATTACAAATTAATATAAGATTTATAAACAATCACAACATGGATCAATGCATAAACAAGATAAATATCAGGAATAGAACAACATTTCTTTATTGATGTAAGCTAAATTGTTGACACCTAATCCTCACGGTTGGGTGAATTTATGTAAATAGTTAAATTAGGAATGTGAACAGTCATCAGAAGATGAACTGGGCAGTCACACCATTTTGTATATAACAATAGCCTACCTAATGAAATGAGACGAATCAATTTTACTGCCTATTGGAGTTACTACTTGGCCTAACATGGTATCAGAGCCAGCTCCTTGTTTTAGCTATTATGCTCCTGTAACTCCTCTGTCCTGAAATAACCTGCCTCTGCCATATTCCTTTCCAGCACTGTGCATCTATCCATACTGTCCAGACAAAAGTGCTGTACGTTAAAATTTTTTGAATAGTGTTGTCGTTTCCTGTTTTAGCGCTGATGACTGAATAACTCCTCTACAAAGCCTCTGCCAGCTCTGCCCTTTCCATGCCAGTTTTCACTGTCTATTTCCTTGTCTTTCTCATTACTTTTACGAGCCCTTTCCATGCCAATCTTGCTCGTTACTTTGCCACGCTCTTTCCATGGCAGTCTTGCCCCTTGCTATGAAGCGTTGACCTAGAACGTGAAATTTGTAGCTTGACTTCTTCTCGTTGAATGATCCATCGAGCATTATTGTTAAGCCTCCTACTGAAATCTGTTCCTAATATAGAAATTTGAATGCAGAAGGGTCTTTCTGTTTCTTCTTGGTATCGATATATGAATGGTAGCATTTGAATGCTGAAGGGTCTCTACGTTTCCATTTGAATGTGGTATTGAATGGTAATAATTGAATGCGGACCGAGAAATGTATGTCTCAGAATTTTCCCATTCAATATGATTTAACGTTGTCCCATATTTAAATCGTAAAGATTGGTATCGATTGGCATTTGGTATTGAAAGGTCCCCCAAAGTGGCTGACGAAGACACTTGAAAGTGTTCATCCTGATGAAATTGGAAAAACAGGAACAAGAAATTCAAACCGACAAAATGGAGGTGATGTAGATGACTCGAATTCACATGTTGATATGGATGTTTCTTATGATTGTGAATTAAACTTGTCTACAGATTTTGAACAAACTTCCTTTAAATAAGTTGCTTCTCATGATGAATGGAAATAAGTGATGCAAAAGGAGTATGATTCCCGCATAAAGAACGACACTTGGAAGCTGGTTGATCCTCCATTTGGAACCAAACCAATTGGGTGCAAGTGGGTCTACAAGAACAAGTACAAAGCTGATGGCTCACATGACAAGCACAAAGCTAGGCTTGTGGAAAAAGGTTTTGTACAGAAGGAAGGGGTCAATTACGAGGAAAATTTTGCCCCCACAGCAAAATGGGCCACCATCCAAACACTCTTTGCACTAGGAGCATAGAACGGTTGGAAAGTCCATCAAATGGATGTAAAAACTGCCTTCTTGAATGGAGATTTAAAAGAGAATGTTTTTATGTCCCAGCCTGAAGGATTTGATGTGAAAGGACATGAACATAAAGTATGCAAACTTGTAAATTCCTTGTATGGCCTCAAATAAGCACCACGAGCCTGGTATGAAAAACTAACTGAGCATCTTCTGAAACTCAACTTCAATCATTTTGATCATGATGATGCAACTTTATTTGTCAAGAAAGTTGGAAAAACAATTGTATATCTTGTGGTATATGTAGATGATCTTTTAATGGCAGGGAACAATGAAAGCTACATTGCATCCATAAAGAAGGAATTGCGGGAAAGTTTTGAAATGACTGATTTGGGCTATGTTCATTACTATCTTGGCATTGAAGTAACCCAACCTCCAAAGTCTATATTTCTTTCTCAAAAGAAATACATTGGACATTTGTTAAACAGATTTGGCATGCCAGAGTGCAATCCTCTTACTACTCCAATGGAACAAAACTTAAAGCTCACATCTATTGAAGGAAAGGAATTTAAGGATGCAATAAAGTATAGATAGCTTGTAGGAAGTCTCAACTACCTTACTACTACCAGATGATACATCTCATTTTCTCTTGGAATCGTCTCCAGGTTTATGCAAAATCCTTGTGAAGGACATTGGTCTGCTGCAAAATGAGTTCTAAAGTACTTGAAGGGAACTCAAGACTATGGAATCAAGTACACACAGGTGGATGACTTCAGTTTGATCGGATACTCTGATTCAGATTTCGATGGAGACAAAGAAACTGGGGTATCTACTTTAGGATATGCTATGAGTCTTGGATCAGGAGTTGTCTCCTGGAGATCATGCAAACAATCAGTTCCAGTAGATTCCACAACAGAAGCAGAATATGTGGCAGCAGCTGAAGAAACAAAAGAAATTGTGTGGCTCAGGAAAATTCTTGAAGATTTGCAGGTAAAACAAGATCAACTCCACTCATGATTGACAACACCTCCGCAATAAATTTGGCCAAGAACCCAAAGTTCCATGATCGAACAAAGCACATCAATACTAAATATCATCTGATCCGACATCATATTGAGGCCAAAACAATCCATCTCTGTCATTGTTCCATAAATGAGAAAATTGCGGACATCTTCACCAAAGCGCTTGGAAGAGAAAAACTTGAAAGATTCAGAACGATGCTTGGACTCACCAACATCCCTTTAGATTAAGGGGGGGAATGTTGACACCTAATCCTCATGGTTGGGTGAATTTATGTAAATAGTTAAATTAGGAATGGGAACAATCATCAGAATATGAACTGAGCAGCCACACCGTTTTGTATATAACAATAGCCTACCTAATGAAATGAGACGAATCAGTTTTACTACCTATTGGAGTTAGTACCTGGCCTGACATAAATGAAAGGTGGAAAACTACAACCTGAGTCTTCCTTCAGCTCTAAGCAGAACCATCCTCTGGATCCATCTTGTCCCGACCTCAACAATCTTCCTCCATCAACATACACAAGGATATCATAAGAGGGGTGAAGGATATCTCAAAAGAGGAAATAATAATTTCCTAAAGCTTAGGGAGTGCAGAAGGCAGAGGGATTTCTTCGGAGTCAATAATGGAGCAATCAACTATAATATCAATATATCACCTCTTCTCCCTTCAGGCCTTCCCATGGAGGTTTATTTATATTTCTCCAAATTAGTCTTTTCAGTTGGGAAACGGTTTGGCCACGAGCTATAGTAGGTGAGTAACAAGTAAAACCCATAAACTCCACTCGAAATTAGGGAAAAGTAGCATATAGGAAATAAAAAATTGTTTCTTAGATTTTGGACCAAGTCTGCAATGGAAGGCTTTCCCTAGGCCAAAGCTAGAGCATCAAATCTGCTAAGATGTTAGAAAATTATATATTACAGAGCAATGGAACACATAGAATATTGCATAAATATAAACACAGAAAACGCATAAAACTAGAGAGACACAGATATACGTGGTTCAACCAGTTTGCGCTACGTCGACCTCGAACAGCAAGTCCTTCCTTTCTATTATCTAGCAAAGTGAAGAGACACAACCTACAATAGATCCACTGTAATATCCTTTGTCTTCTCTCACAGTCTCACCTCTCTGTTTTTCGCTCAGAGAATACAAATCTATATCACAACCTCAATACAATTCCCTCATAGAAAGAGAGGGGTTGCCTTCTAGGGAAAAAAACCATAAACTAAACATAAGTTCTACCGTCAGATCATGCGCCTAATGAACAGCCCAGATTGACTAGAAATTACTATACTTTTACAAGGCAATTTTACATCTATTTTTAGCTTCGGGGGCGTTTCCCCCGAAAACCCGTTCGAGGGACTGCTGGCCCCCTAACCCCCCAGCCAAGGGGGATCAGGCCCCCCCGGAACCCCTACGGGGGGGCACAAGTCCCCCCCCGGCACCCCCACCACATGGAGGGGTGTACAAACTACCTAGGGTATACATCTGGTTGAAACAAAGACCTCTAAATAATCATGCTCCACACCCAACAATCTCCCACTTGGAGAATGATTGTAGCAACTCCACCGCTGCTTCATTTGCTGGATAATGACTCCTCTTCGAACCTGCTTATTTCTCATCTTCATTTTCATCCTTGAAGACCAATTGAAACTAAGCATATTCTCAGTTTCTCCCTGGTTACAACTTTTGTTAGCGTATCTGCAATGGGGCCTCTATTTTCTTCATTTTCCATTATTTTCCTTCATTTTCCTCCTCATGCAACCTATGAACTTTCATGTCTCCTTTCTCATAATTTCCATTATTTCAATAAATAAATGTGCCAAAAAATTCCATTTTTCCTTTCCAAAGCCTTAGCCATTTCCTTTTTCGATTTCCTTAGCCATAAATAGTCACAAGTGATCCCCATCACTAGGATTTTGCCCAACATTTAGCTTGGAATAAGTGTCGCATCATTTGTGGTTGCTATTTTTCCTTTGTTTACTTTTATTACATGGAATTTTCACCAGAGATGTTATAGAACCCCCCCCCCCCCTCCCCCCCTTGGGGGAACACCGTCCTCAGTGTTCAACAACACATATAACCACAAAATTGATGTAAGAAAAATATACTTCCGATGGATCTTCATAACTTAGCTCGCTTCATTATTTACAGTGATCAACCTATTGAGAATCGAACCAACATGAAAAAATAAAAAAATGTAACATCATAATGACACGACGCCCATATTGCTTATTGGAGCTTTATAACACATCTCGTGGCGGTATTTACATCCGTATACATATGTACATATACCAAAATAACCAAACATATGCCAAAATACCATACTAAAACACCATGCCAAAATTTCTTTGCCTCAACTAGAAAATAGGGAAGGATGCATAGCTCACATTTGATCCACCATCTCTCATGTAGCTTCGTGAGGCCCAAAGTGCTTCCACTACACCTTAACTTGCTTGATTTCTCAATTTCGGAGCATAAGCACCACTTTCTCCAATATGCACTGAGGCTCCAGCTAGAATTCTCCAGTTGGTTCCACCTGAAATACATACCTATCAATCACATGATCAACATCCTTAACATACTTATTAAGCAATGATACATGGAAAACACATGGAATTTCACTTTCTGAGGTAGTGCAAGTTGATAGACTATTGGCCCAATCCTCTCAATGATACTGAAGGGTTCACAAAACCATGGTACTAACATGGCACATGATCCAATCTCCAAGAAAATATTCTTTTGTTTGATGTGTAAGTACACCTATTCCCCAACCTAGAATTCCTTGAACAACCTATTTCGATCTGCATAAATATTTTTCCTATCCTATACTTAATTTAGATTCCTCTTTATAACTTGCATTTCATGTTCCATGTCTACCAACATGTATGGTCCAATCAATACCCTTATAACTATATCACTCCAACTGATAGGAGTATTACAATTGCATCTATACAATTACTCCAAGGGAATCATCGTCAATGACTACTTATAACCATTGTTGTACACAAACTCCACCAAGGGAAGATACTTCTCCCACTTTCGTTGTTGACGCATCATATACATTGTCAACATGTCCTCCAATATCTTGTTGACCCTCTATGTTTGTCCATCTATCTGAGGGTGATAAGATGTACTCAAGGCCAACTCTATGCCCAACCCTACAAATAAAGACTTCCAAAACTTGGAAGTGAACTTCATATCCTTGTCTAACACAATATTCTTTGGAATACCATGCAATTTTACCACATCTCTGATGAATACCTATGCCACATTGCTAGCCGTGAATGTAGAATTCACTGGAATGAAGTGTGCAACCTTTGTCAACCTGTCCATAATAACCATGATGGAATCATGTTGCCTCACTATCTTCGACGACCCTGTGATGAAGTCCATGGAAATGACTTCCCATTTCCACTCTATAATTGCAATTGGTTGTAATATTCCACCTGAATGTAGTTCTACTCATGCTCATTCATTTTTCATGACTCATAGCATACCACTTATCCATCCTACATAAGAACTCTACCAAGTCCTCTCTTGCAAGCACCTTTGCACACTACAAACTATTTGTCCGCATATATGATTTGTAGCACTGGTGAAAATGTCAACAACTACTTAAGATGCTCAAAACTAGCCTCACACTCCTCTGTCCATTCAAACTTCTTACCTTTCCTATGCAATGATGTGGTAGGATACAAAATCTACGAGAAGTTCCTAATAAACCTCCTATAGTAGCTTGCCAAACCCATGAAATATCTCACCTAATCCACACTCTTAGGAGCTGCCCACTCCATGATGGCACTTTTCTTCTCTAGATCTCCTACAATGCCCTCCTTGGAGACCACATGTCCCAAGTAATGTACCCCACTCTGAAAGAAACTACACTTTCTAATCTTAGCATACAACTGATGCTCCCTCAACAACCTCAAAATTACTGCTAAATGCTCAACATGCTCTTTGTCATTTTAGAATATACCAATATATCATCAATGAACACAATAATAAACTTATCCAAATACAGATGCAACAAACTATTCATCAAACACATAAACCTGGTTGGAGAATTAGTTAAGCCAAATGTAACTACAACAAACTCATAACGCCCATACCTAGTCCAGAAAGTTGTCTTGTAAATGCCATGCTCTTTGATGCATACCTGATGATATCTGGATCTCAGATCAATCTTCAAGAACATTGTTTCTCCCTTCAACTGATTGAGCAAGTCATCAATCCTCAATAATAGGTACCTGTTCTTGATGGTTACTTTGTTCAACTACCTCTAATCAATTCATAATATGAGGATTCCATATTTCTTCTTCAAGAATAATACCAGTACACCCCATGGTGATACACTTGGCCTAATGTATCCCTTGTCCAACATTTCCTTCAACTGTAACATTAACTCAAACAACTCAGGTGTGCTCATCATGTAAGGTGCTTTTGATGTTAGAGCTAACCCTGGCACTAGCTCAATAGAAATGTCTACCACCCTGAGAGGTGGCAACTCTGAAATGTCCTCAGGAAATACATCCTTGAATTGCTATAAAACTAGGCACCTGCTCAAAACATCTGCATCCTCAACTTTCTTACCTTTATCACTAGAAATGTGCACTACAAATAACATACACCCTTTCATGCAGCTACACTTTTCTTGCATAGTTGTCACCATCCTAACTGATGCCACTTTTGATGAGCCTCATCATTGGGTAATTATATGGGCCTTAATTCACCTCCTAGATTAGTCAAACCAACTATTCTCATAACTTATTGAATAATTTTGATTATTTTTTGTTTATGAGATGAGTTAGAGTTGGATATTTTGCTTTGTGGTCTAATGTGCATTTATTGCAAGATAAAGGATAAAAGCAAGGAATTTTTGCAACTACCTTGGTCAAAACTCGAATGGGACAAGGGAGAGGAATTATAAGAGGAGAATCCTCCTCATTTACTACCCCTCCATTCGAATATGCCTCCATCAGCTCGAAGTGAAAACAACCAAATCATGAGGATTGGAAGGGAACCGAGTAAGCGAAAGACAAAGAAAAAGTTCATCTTGAGGTTTGGAGCCAAGCCTCCCTAATTTTAAGGAAGTCATTGGAGACTTCAGATGTATAAGTAGAGAGGCCTACTACCTCAGTAGGATTCAGATTTTTGATTGTAAAACTCTACTCTATTTTTGAGCTACAAGACTTGTGACAGTTTTTGATGTAATCCATTATTTTGATAATAAGAATGAGTTTTGTTTTGGGATAGCACTGAGTCAACTCGGAGAACTGAAGCTCTTGGGCTAGGGCCCAACCCTAGTAGCCAAGGCTCCTCTTTATTGTACATGTATACTAGCACAGATTCATAGTTTAATTGTTCATTTGCTTAGTAGCTTCATTTCCATTACAACAGTCTAGATTATATTGGTTGTATGTTAGTTTGCCTCCTTTTGTGCCTTATTTATATTAGCAGGTTAGCAAGGAGAAAAAGGATCACCATAAGGTTGTCAGCAAGTGTCTCGGCCTCACTTCCTCCCTTTGGGACCATGACTTGAGGAAGAGACCCTTCAGCAGCCCCAAAAGCACAGATTTCTAGTTCTCGCATGAGCTTTGGAGTTTGTTGTCCTGATTCAGCATTTGGATAGTTTCATTGTTATCTTTTTCCATTACTCCATTTCTACAATAAGATATCACTTATGATTTCATTCCCTTCAGCACTTTCTTCATGCACAATATAGGCAATTGATCCAAGCTTTTCTAGTTTATGAAGATGTATCTTGTTGCATAGTTCTTGGAAGACACACATGTTTTAAGCACAACAAGTACTTGAGGAGGAGACCCAAACTTCATCACAAGCAACCACCTTCCACCTCATCCACCTTAGCCATCTCTTGTTCCACCATCACTGTCACTATTTTTTTGTCATTTTTCAGTGAAATTCCCCTAGATACAATGAGCGAATCTAGGCATCTCTTCTCTTGGATATTGACTCCTGAGTGTTCCTGGAACTTCTAACACCCCATCCCACTCATCACACACCTTTTCCAAGCTTCCCAACACCTTCAACACCTCACAATTAGCTCTTGGATGTATCCTGTAGGTTTCCTATAATTCCTACAGGATCATCCTATAGGTTTCTAGTACATCCTATAGGTTTTCCTTAAATGGCCTGTTTTGAGGCCAAATTGATGGGGAACCTCTAGGAAGTCACAAAAATCCTCTTATGACCCTTCCAAACCATCCAACGACTCCATAAGACTTTTAGCAATCCTCAATCACCTTCCATCCCCCTGTCACATCCACAAGAACAATTAATTTTCATACTTGATTTTGCCAAAACACCCAAAAAAGTGAAAATATATTTAGTTTAGTCTTTTTTCTTGCACATTAGCACGGTTTGATGCTCTTTACTTCTGTCGCTTAGATAGAAAAATTAGGTTAGTGTTGATTTAGCAATTCTTCTTATCATAACTGTTTAAATGGTCAATTAGGATATGGTGTGATTTAGCATTACATGTTGTTTTCTTCATTCCTGTAGTAGAGTAGCTCTCTTAGAGTAGATTTTCTCCTCTTCCATCAAAGAATCAAGTTTCTTCTGACTCTATAGAAGTTTGGCTTGGAACCCCTGGGATCTCTCGCCAGATGAACAGTGACAATAGGGACGACTTTCACTTTTACTTGTGCATATAACACTATCACCCCCATGTTTGAATGAACCCCGAGTTGATAAGTAAAGCTGGTAGACGAGGAGTTGCAGCATCCTTGCTGCAACACTGGTGCTCATCTCTTTTTTGTTTGTGGAAAGATGCCATGATGATGGTTTAGTGCAAATCAAAACTAGAGATGAAGAAACCATTATGTTGCTTGTTAATGGGCACTAATTGAAAATGTACAAGAGACCTTTATCAAAACAAGAGCTCATTAACAATATCAATAAAACAGTGATGATGGTGGAGCAGGTTCCAACTCCTTCCTCATCAAGTCACTAAAAAATAAAAAGAGAAAAAAGAATAAGGAATCAGGTGAAAACCTCCATGAGGTGCATGAGTCCCATCTTTGGGTTGAAAACCTCGTGAGGTGGTCCACTGATGAAAAAAATAGAAAAAAGAATAAGAAGATCCCTAGGTGAAAACCTCCCTTGAGGCACCCAAGGCAAACAACTAGGCTACCTTAGAGAGGTTTTCACCCTAGCTATTTGCCCTGGGTATCTCTATTGAAAATGGCAACAAGAAATTGCTAAAAATAGAAGTGCGAAAAATAGCACTACTAAAAATAGCAGTTTTGGTACCAGTGCTAGATTGGGAAACAAGGAATGAAAAATGGCAGTGCTAAAAATAGAAGTTCTATTTTTAGCAGTGCAATGTGGATTCCTATTTTAGTCAGTCCTTGGACTAGAAATAGGAAGTAAAATTCGAATTTGGTCTTACCAGTAGTTCGAATATTAATTAATTAATTAAGTTTGAGTTAATTAGTTAAGGAAAATCAAACATGAAGTCTTTGTGATAACATGCAATAATTTCTCCACTGATTGGGGAATGTGTCCTTGATTTGCTCCATTGATTGAGGAATTAAGGATGAGTTTTATATTGAGAGGATTAGTTGACTTAGTTTAACTTAGTCAATTCTAGTTAGATTAATTTAACAAATTGTTAAATTAATGAGATTCAGTTTGTTGATGCTTGCATGCATGTGACAATTGGTATTTTCAGATAACTGAGTATTCACTCATGGATAACTGATGCATGCCAGTTCAAACATAGACCTAGTTGAGATCAGATGAGGGACAGTGTACTATCAGTTGCTAGGATATTCCTAGTGAATATTCCTTGCATGAGGAAGGGATATTATTCCTTCTAGTACTGCATAGTTGGACTTGAGGTGACAGTAGGTATGATTTGGGCCAATTCACACATGTTATGTAATTGGACCCCAATCAAAACTGCGTAAGGAAATAGGAGCTTGGAGGACTTGTGGAGCCTATATATATAGGCCTAGGTAGTCCATGAGCTTCATCATCAGAGTATAAAGAGAGCAGGATAGCTTTTGAGCTTATTCTTTTTGTATGTTGTTGAGGATTTCCACTTGATTGATAATACAAAGATGGGGTTTTAGGCTGGTGCTTTCCCTGGGTTATATATTCTATGTTATGGTTGATTAATTCTCATTCTCAGTTATATTTGTTCATGCTTGATGTTGCTCATGTTCAATTAGGCTTCCGCAAAGTTTATGGTAGATGTAGATCTAGTATTATGCTTTAGTACATTGCATATATCAGTTTGATTTGTAAGTGAAATTTCTACATGATATCAATGAGCTAGCTGATTTGTAGAGAAAATTCTCCATGGTATCAGAGCATAGGTGATCAAGGAAGAATAGTATACAAGAAGGGATAAGTTGAATTTCGTGGTTTCTAAATATTGAATTGATTTCTTATCACATATGTTTCATCGATGGCGTTCTATGGGAGACTCGAATATGCCCTTGATGGCAGTTCGAATTATATAGCCTAGAAGGATTGCATGGAGGTAGCATTAGAGAATAATGGGATGAAGGAATTCATTGATCAAGAAGTCCCCAAGCACTTAGGATCTAATGCCCAAGAGTTGGCGGAATGGAGGAAGTGTGTGGCTAGAGCAAGGAGAACCATCCTGGAGGGAGTTCGAGATCACATAGTCTCGAGCCTCCATGGGAGTGAAACTTCGTTTCCAATCTAGAAAACATTGAAAGATATTTATCAGAACAATAGTGATTAGAGGAAGTTGGCACTAAAGGACAAACTTCAAAAGATCAAGTGTGAAAAGGGCGACACGATCTCTATGTACTTGACCAATCTCACCACATGCACGGATGAGCTTGCAAGTGTAGGGGTCATGACAGTTGATGATGACATGGTGAGTCTTGCACTCCTCAGTCTTGCTAAGAGCTGGCATAGCTATCAAGGATCGATTAATGGAAGAGAGAAACTACCAGATTGGGAACGACTTTGGTTGGATTTGATGTAGGAGGAGATAAGAATAAGAACTAGAGATGGTTCTTCATCCATGGAGGATGAAGAAAACTGTGCCTTATCGAGTAAGGCGAAGAAGGGGAAGGAGAAGGTTTCTCTTTCCAAATCCAGCTCTTGCCATGGTGGGAAGAATTTTGACATATCGAAAGTGTAATGCTATCATTTTCATGAGGTGGGCCATTTTCCTACAAATTATCCACTGAGGAAATCCAAGAAGGGATCTAGGAAAGGATTTGAAGGTGAGGCACTTGCTTCACAGTTCAAGTTGGATTTCACACTCTTCGCATGCATGGTTTCATCCAAGGTGGGAAGTGGTTGGTTTCTTGATAGTGGAGCTTCTTTCCACATGACTGACGATAAGAGTTTATTCAGTACTTTGGAGAAGAAATATCTCCAAATACTCATAGCGATCGGTAATGATGAAAATTACAATGTCTCAGGTGTAGGCACGGTTATTTTTTAGAGGGAGCATGGAGCTCACCTTACCTTGATCGATGTCAAGTATGTACCAAGACTGAAGAGAAACTTGGTTTCGATCAAGATGCTAGAAGATAGAGGCTATGATGTAGTCTTCAGTGAGGGAAAGGTTTTCCTTAGACACATCATCACTAGACAGGTGAAACAGATTGGTTCACAAGTCAAGATCCTGAAAGATCTTAAGGTTCAAGATGCATGCAAAGCCTTGAGAAGAAAGGCAACTAATGGAGACTTGGTGGTTGAGAGGGAGAGTGCATTACCTCTCAAGATGCAACACCATAATAAGTCTCAGATGATTGTGGAGGAGCCACGATTGGTGCAATAGCTTCAGGATGTTGTGGAGCAGCCACAACAGGGGACGCTGAGAGGAGATCAAGTAGAGACATCTACTCATGTAGAGACCTCTATTAGGGGGAAACTTTGAGCCAGGTGGGCAGAGGGATCACATGTAGCCGTACATCCAGGTAGGAGGTGGGGTGATGTGGAGTGATTGTCCCAAGAGGGCTGGAATAGGGGTAGGATCCTTGAGGTACCCAACCTCTTTGATTCAAATTTGATATAGGAGCCCTGATGAGGAGTAGAAGGACTGACTGATTGGGTAGTGACAGATGCAGACGGAGTTGTAGAGAAAGCTACAGTGTAAGGAATTTGAGAACAACGCAGAGCTAGCAGGCTCTAGCAATGCGAGAGGCACAAGTGTGTTGCACCAGTGCAGGGTAGCACAAAGAGGTGTGAAATGGTGTGAGATGCATGGAGATGTTGCAGTAGTGCAGAGGTTAGAGAAGGAGCACTTGTTAGCAGCGGGTAGAGCTTCAGCATCAAAGTATGTTTCTAGCCCAACATAGAGGTCAGTTGGGATTATTTTTGTTCCGAGAGTTGTTGGAGCAACGACACTTGGTAGAAGTGTTGCATGCAGAACATTCTGAAGGTACACGATCGGGTTCGAGAGGAAGCCTTTCTTGTTGAGAGGGAGTGTTGAAAATGGCAACAAGAAATTGCTAAAAATAGAAGTGCTAAAAATAGCAGTTTGGGTACCAGTGCTGGATTGGGCAACAGGGAATGAAAAATGGAAGTTCTATTTTTAGCAGTGCAGTGTGGATTCCTATTTTAGTCAGTCCCCGGACTAGAAATAGGAAGTAAAATTCGAATTTGGTCTTACCAGCAATTTGAATATTAATTAATTAATTTAGTTTGATTTAATTAGTTAAGGAAAATCAAACATGAAGTCTTTGTCAGAAAATGTAATAATTTCTCCACTGATTGGGGAATGCGTCATTGATTTTCTCCACTGATTGAGGAATTAAGGATGAGTTCTATATTGAGAGGATGAGTTGACCTAGTTTAACTTAGTCAAGTCCAATTAGATTAATTTAACAAATTGTCAGATTAGTGAGATTTAGTTTGTTGATGCTTGCATGCATGTGACAACTGGTATTTTCAGACAATTGAGTATTCACTCATGGATAACTGATGCATGTCAGTTCAGACAGAGACCCAGTTGAGATCAAATAAGGGACAGTGTACTATCAGTTGCTAGGATATTCCTAGTGAATATTCCTTGCATGTGGAAGGAATATTATTCCTTCTAGTACTGCGTAGTTGGACCTGAGGTCACAACAGGTATGATTCGGGCCAATTCACAAATGTTATGTAATTGGACCCCAATTAAAACTGTGCAAGGAAATAAGAGTTTGGAGGACTTTTGGAGCCTATATATATAGGCCTAGGTAGTCCATGAGCTTCATTATCAGAGTACAGAGAGAGCAAGATATCTTTTGAGATGATTCCTTTTGTATGTTGTTGAGGATTTCCACTTGATTGATAATATAGAGATGGAGTTTTACCTGGTGCTTTCCCCAGGTTATATCTTTTGTGTTGTGGTTGATTACTTCTCATTCTCACTTATATCTGTTCATGCTTGATGTTGCTCATGTTCAGTTAAGCTTCCACAAATTTTATGGTAGATTTATATCTAGTATTATGCTTTATTACATTTCATATATCAGTTTGATCTACAAGTGAAATTTCTACATGATATCAGTGAGCTAGCTGATTTGTAGAGAAAATTTTACAACCTCAGGGGAGGTTTTCACCCAAGGATCTTCTTATTCTTTTTTCTATTATTTATTTCATCATTGGGCCACCTCACGAGGTTTTCAACCCAAAGATGGGACTCAGGCACCTCATGGTGGTTTCCACCTGTGTCCTTATTATTTTTTCTATTTTTCTTTTTCAGTGACTTGATGAGGGAGGAGCTAGAACTTGCTCCACCATCATCACTGTTTTATTGATATTGTCAATGAACTCTTGTTTTGATAGAGGTCTCTTGTACATTTTCAATCGGTGCCCATTAACAAGCAACGGAATGGATTCTTCGTCTTTAGTTATGATTTGGATTGAACCATTATCATGGAATTTTTCCACAACATAAGGTCCGAGCCATCTTGTCCTTAGCTTGCCCTTGAAGTATTTATACCTAGAATCATATAGCAATGCCCAATCTCTTTCCTGAAATTGCTTCTCCTTAATATGTTTTTCATGCTAGATCTTCCTCTGAAAATGAACTATCTTTGTATGTAGGAGGGCCTTTATTCTGAATTCATCCAAGCCATTCAATTGGAATAATCTCTCTTTTTGTGCAGGACTAACATCCAAATCTAGTTGGGTTGCCATCCTCAATGTGTTATATTGAAACTCAATGGACAGCAAGGCCTTTTTCCCATAGACTAACTCATAGGGTGTAAATCCATTGGTGGTCTTCCATGTAGTATTATAGGCCCAAGTGGCCTCAACTAATCTCTCTACCCAATCCTTCCTACTGTTGCTCACTACCTTGGTTAAGATGCTCTCCAGTGCCCTATTGGTCAGCTCCACTTTCCTATTAGCTTGTGGATGATAGGGAGTGGAGGTCCTATGCTTGATTTTGTGATGGATGAGTAGTTCTTCAATCATGTTGGAGGTAAAATGGCTACCCTGGTCTGTGACTAGCTCTCTAGGGCACCCAAATTTGTAGAATACATTCTTCCTTAGGAACTCAACCACCTTCTCTTTTGTTGTTGCCTTACTTTCTTCAGTCTCTGCCCATTTAGTCAAATAATAAATGCACATAATAATGTACCATTTTTTTCTTTAAAGGAGGGTTGATAGGCCCAATGAAGTCCATTCCCCACTTGTCAAATGGCTCAAAAGTCACTTGAGGCTGTAGGGGCATTTCATCTCTTGGAGTAGGCTTTCCCATCCTCTGGCACCAATCACACTGACTAGTGTAATTTTTCACATCCAAATGAAGAGTGGGACAATAATAGCCTACTTGTCACACTTTGAATGCTATATTCTTTTCTACAAAGTGACCTCCACAAGGCCCATCATGACAGGTCAGAAGGATGTCAAAAACTTCCTCTTCCCTTACACACCTTCTCAGGATTTAATCTGGGCCAAGTTTGAAAAGGTTGCCCCCAATCTAGGTGAAGGGGGTGCTTTTCCTCATTATCTTTCTCTTTTCTTTGGAGGGAAAGTTTGGTGGGAACTGTGCCAATACCAAATAGTTTGCTATGTCAGCAAACCATGGAGAGAGAACTAAAATAGAAAACACATGTTCATCTGGTAATTGGTCATCCACCATCTTCTTAACCTATAGGCACATTTATCCTAGATAAAAAGTCTACAACAGCATTTTCCTTACAAAGCTTATCAACAATGGTTAGATCAAACTACTGTAATAAAAGCAACCACCTTATAATTTGAGCATTCACATCTGGTTTGTTCATTAAATATTTGATTGTAGCATGGTCAGTATGCAAAAATGTTTGATAACATGTAATGTAATGCCTAAATTTGTTTAATGAGTGCACAACATCCATGAGTTCCTTTTCAATCACTGTATAATTTAGCTCAGCCTTTGACAAGTTCTTACTAATAAAATAGATGGCATAATGTAGTTTTTCCTCTACCTGGCCTAGGTATGCTCCTATGTCTTTGTGTGAGGCATCAGCATGAATATGAAAGGGGAGGGCCCAGTTTTTCCCTTAGAGAATTGGTGAGTCGTTAACTTACCCTTTAGAATGTCTGAAGCCTCTTGATAGTTTTTTGACCATATAAACTTAGAATATTTGGCTAGCAACTCAAATAAAGGAGAGGCCAACTTGTTGAAGTTTTTTATGAATCTTCGGTAGTATCCAGCTAACCCTAAGAAACTCCTGACATCTCTCTGCTTTTGTGAAGGGGGGACCATTTGGATTATGGCTACTTTTTTTGAGTCCACCTGTTGTCGTTGCTGAGATATTGAATGACCTAGCACGGTCCCTTCAGTCATTAAGAATTCACATTTTTTAGGACTGAGAGATAGGCTCATTTCAATGCATTTGTGCAACACTTTGCCTAGGTTAGTTAGCATTTCTTGAAAATCATATCCGTAAGGTGCAAAATCATCCATATAAATTTCCACCGCATCATGTACTAATTAAACGAAAATACTCAAGGTTGCTCTTTGGAAAGTGGCAGGAGCATTGCATAGGCAAAAAGGAAGGACCCTATAGGCAAAACTACCCCAAGGATAGGTTAATGTGGTCTTATCTTGGTCTTCTAGGCAGATTTGGATTTGGTTGTACCCACTGAATCCATCTAGGAAAGAAAAAAACTTTTTCCCTCACAAGCCGTCTAGCACTTGGTCAATGAAGGGTAGGGGAAAATGATCCTTCTTTGTGGCTTTTTTCAACTCCTTGTAATTGACACAAATCCTCCACTTCCCATTTTTCTTGGGAACTAACACTAAAGTGGAGACCCACTCACTATTGGAGATAGGGTAAATGAATCATGCATCTAGCAATTTTTGCAGTTCTTCTTTGACTGTATCTTTAAGAGTTGGATTCATCCTCCTTGTGGTTTTCAGACTAGCTTGCAACCTTCTTTGATGTATATGTGGTGAGTACACACTGAGGGGTGTACTCCCTTTATTTCCTTGTAACTCCAAGTGAAGGCTTCTAGGTTTTCTTTTAACATGTTGCATATCTTTTCCTCTTTGAGAGCAGAAAGGGATGGATTAATTTTCAAGGTTTTCTCTAGGCCAAATTCTATGGTTTTGACACAGAGTGGGTTGGAATTTGCCAAGCATAAGTCAATTGGATTATTTTTATAGGTTTCTCTTACTTCTTGTTCTAATGGTAATGAACCAAGAGTTGGACTTTAGAGAAGGTGTTCAATAAAGTCATCCTCATCTTGTTGTCCTCCTCCCATGGTTGTTTCTAAAGAATAAAGTTTGGCAGAATAAACCTCATCTTCTTCCCCCTCCTCCAACCCTAAATGTAAATCATGCTCTAGAGAAGGTTGAGCAGGAGGGTATAGGACTAACTGCTTCGACATATGCTTGTTCTTAATGGTCATATTCCCAGATCTGCAGCTAATGTAAGCATCGGTTGTAGCCAACCATGGCATCCCAAGGATGAGAGGATAAATAGTGAGCTTAGCCTTACACTGGAGAACTAGAAAATATGCATGGTACTCCTAGGAGTCAATGGATACCATCACATCCTCCACAATTCCCTCAGGGGTGACTATGGAATGGTCTGCAAGTTGCAAAATTGTTGTAGTCTTCCTAAGTGACCCTTGGAGGTTTAGTTGGAGAATGGTTTCCTTGGTCATCACATTAATGGAAGCCCCAAGATTGATCAGAGTGTGTGATACAATGGTGCCATTGATGTGCACATCTACTATAGGGCTTCTAGGGTCCAAATATTTCAGACATATTACCTGACCTATCATTAAGTTGGATAGCTACCCAATGACATTAATGGTAGGGGAATCCCTTTTTCTTCTTCCTAGATGCTTGAAGCATTTCTCCTTAATCAACTTATTGTGAATGGAAATAGTGTTTATTTCCTAGAGAATGGGGATCTTTACACATAGATTTTTCAATTCTCCCAGAAGTTCAATTTCTTCTGGGGTAGGCTGGAGTGGTTAGGATAATCTCTTAGGAAAGGGTGGATTTACTTTAAGGTTTCTTTCCTCTCTTTCTTCCTCAACCTCCCTATGTTGAGGGGGAGGTTGGTTATCCGGGAGGACTCTCCTAAATCTTATGTTAATCTCTTGGATTTTCATAGCATAAGCTAGGTATGATGTCTCTCCACTGTATACTTGATGAGCCTACCTATTGTTTGGGTTCAGATTTGGCTAGGTAGGCATCTCGGGTTTCTTAGGTGGAGTAGGGTGTAGGAGTTGTGGTTGGGCAGGTGGTGAAGGCAATAGAGATGGAGCATTGTTGTATTGGGGCCTCCACCCCCGGAGTGGTGTATTCCACTGGGGTTGTGGTAGAGCGTAAGGTTGAAATGACTAGCTGGCTGGCTGGGAATGAAACTAAGATGCATATGACCAAGGAGGGGGTGTAGACCAGGAAGGATGAGCAGGGGGTCCCAAAGAACATATATTTGTGGTTTGTTTGGGGTTGTAATATGCATGGGATGACCCTTGAATGCACTGATGGTATGGTCTAGGCCTAGGAGGACTCCTTTAGTTAGTGTAGAAAAGCTGCTCAGTGACCCCATTAGCTCCTGGATATACAACTTTGAATCTGGGTAATGAAGGGTACTTGTCTATGGAGTGATTCTCTTCATAGATCAAGCAAATTTCAATACAGTTCAATGGACATTTGTTCCTAGGATGCCTCCTAGTGCATCTAGGACAAAAGATGGCCAAGGGTCTCTCTGCTTCCTCTTTCTTCCTTTTGATGTTTATGGTGTCCATTTGCAAGGCAAGGGTTTGCAACATCTCACTTTTGAAATATTCCATCATTTTTCCAATTTCACCCTTGATGGATGAGTTGGAAGATTGTACTGGCCGTAGGTTGACTACCCCTACCTTTTTTCTTAGCTGCCCTATAATGGTTTCTAAAGAAATTCTTGATATCCTCAAAGGGTAATTGGTAGATATCTCCTCTTGCTAACAAGTGTAAGGTATCCAGAAGGTCTTCTCTTACTCCCCTGGAGCAAGACCAAATTTAGTGACTCAGGGTCAAGTGTGCACTTGGCCCTTTTGTAACTAAGCTAGAATCTTTCTTTGTAGTCTTCTAAGGATTCATCCTAGCCTATGGTTATCCTAAAAATTTCTTCTTTAGTATCCTTTGACCTACAATAGTCCCGATATTTTTTGTTAATATCCTACTGCATATGAGCCCAGGTTGTGATGCTATCTCAAGGTAAGCCCATGAACCAACGTAATGTTGCATCCTTGAGGGTAGATGGAAAGCGTTTTAACTTTTGCTCATCATCATATAGTCATAGGTTCAGAATATAACAAAAACTCAAATAGGAAAGTGTCGGGGTCTTCTGTGGTCAAGCCATGGAAATGAGGTAGGGCAGAGGGGCTTATATTCTTCATCTTAGTGTCCCCATTGTTTCCCTGATGCCAAAGGCACCCTCAACTCTCTCTCTATTCCCTCTTTCATTTTGGTTTTCTTCCATTGGTTCAGTAGCAATGGGTTCCTCTTCTTCTTCTTCCCCTATAGGTTCTTCAAATATGTCAGGTTGCTCACCTAAAGGTTCCTCTAGTTCACAACCACTGAAGAAGAGAAAAGGTTGGCTATTGGATGTAGTGGGGGTATTTGGCAAAAAATTCCCTAAATTGTCATTATTATTACGAGACATGAAAGGAAATGTTTTTGGGTTGGTTTTGTAATTCTTTTTAAGTTGGAAAGTACTTTGCAGAAATGAAATTGTTGATTCAATGAAAATCACTTATAGAATGAAAAAGCTAATTACTGAATTGAAATTCTACTTGCAGAATGGAAAGGAAAGCAGATAATGAAAAATGAAAAATGAAAGAAAGGAAACTACTAGATTGCTTTTGCATAAATAAACTAATGGCAGAAAATTGAAGACAAGAAGTAGAAGAAAATAAAGCATTCATCACATTCTACTCAGACACCTCCCCAACAACGGTGCCAAAAAGTGATGAGCATCAGTATTGCAGCAAGGATGTTGTAGCTCCCGGGCTACCAGCTTTACTTATCAACCCAGGGTTCGTACAAACTTGGAGGTGACAGCGCTATATGCACAAGTAAAAGTGAAGGTCCTGCTTGTTGTCATTGTTCATCTGGTGAGAGAACCCAGGGGTTCCAAGCCAGACTTCTATAGAGTTAGAAGAAGCTTGATTCTTTGATGGAAGAAGAGCAAATCTACTCTAAGAGAGCTACTCTACTATAGTAATGAAGAAAACAACATGTAATGCTAAATCACACTATATCCTAATTAACCATTTAAATAGTTATGCTAAGGAGAATTCCCAATTCAACACTAACCTAATGTTGTTATCTAAGCTATAGAAGTAAGGAGCATCAAACCATACTAATGTGCAAGCAAGAAAACTAAACTAAATATGTTTTCACCTTTTTAGGTTTTTTTGGCAAAATCAAGTATGCAAATTAATTGTTCTTGTGGATGTGATAGGGTGATGGAAGGTGATTTAGGATGGATAAAAGGCTTATGGAGTTATTGGATGGTGTATAAGGGTCCTAGGATGCATTTTGTGACTTCCTAGAGGTTCCCCATTAATTTGGCCTCAAAACAGGTTGTTTCAAGAAAACCTACAGGATGTGCTAGAAACCTATAAGATGATCCTATAGGAATTACAGGAACCCTAAGGATACAACTAAGAGCTAATTGTGAAGAGTTGGAGGTGTTGGGAAGCTTGGAAAAGGTGTGTGATGAGTGGGATGGGGTGTTATAAGGTCTAGGAACACTCAAGAGTCAATATCCAAGAGAAGAGATGGCTAGATTCGCTCAATGTAACTAGGGGAATTTCATTGAAAAATGACAAAAAACTAGTGAGCGTGATGGTGGAACAAGAGATGGCTAAGGTGGACAAGGTGGAAGGTTGCTATTGGTGATGAATTCTGGGTCTCCTCCTGAATTACCTAATGTTCTTAAAAAATGTGTGTCTTCCAAGAACTATGCAACAAGATACATCATCATAAACTAGAAAAGAATGAATCAATTGCCTATATTGTGCATTAAGAAAGTGTTGAAGGGAATGAAAGCATAAGTCATATATTATTGCAAAAATGGAGCAATGGAAAAAGATGACAATGAAATGAACCAAATGTTGAATCAAGACAACAAACTCCAAAGCTCATGCAAGAACTAGAAATCTATGTTTTTGGGGCTGCTGAAGGGTCTCTTCCTCAAGTCATGGTCTGAGAGGGAGGAAGTGAGACTAAGACACCTGCTGAAAACTTTATGGTGATCCTTTTTCTCCTTGATAACCTGCTAATTGAAAGAAGTCACAAATGGAAGAAAACTAACATATAAACAATCTAATCTACACTACTGTAATGGAAATGCAACTACTAAGAAATTGAACAATTAAACTATGAATATATGCTAGTATACATGTACAATAAAGAGGAGCCTTGGCTGCTAGGGTTGGGCCCTAACCCGATAGCTTCAGCCCTCTGAGTTAAATCAGTGCTTGCTCAAGACAAAACTCATTCTTATTATCAAAACAATCGATTACATAAAAAAATGTCACAAGTCTTGCAGCTCGAAAATAGAGTTGAGTTTTACAATGAAAAATCCAAATCATACTGAGGTATTAGGCCTCTCTACTTATACATCTAAAGTCTCCAATGAATTCCTTAAGTTTAGGGAGGCTTGACTCCCAAACTCAAGATAAACAGGTGCTTTGACTTTCACTTGCTCGACTGCCTTCTAGTCGTCATGATTTGGTTGTTTGCACTCTGTGCTGATGGAGGAATATTCGAATGGAGGGGTAGTAAATGAGGAGGATTTTCCTCCTATAATTCCTCTCCCTTGTCCCATTCAAGTTTTGAGCAATGTCTTTGCCAAAATTCCTTGATTTTATCCTTTAATCCTGCATTAAATGCACATTAGACCACAAAGAAAAATATCCAACTCTAACTCATCTCATAAACAAAATATAATCAAAAGTATGCAATAAGTTATGAGAATAGTTGGTTTGACGAAGCTAGGAGGTGAATTAAGGTCCATATAATTACCCAATGATGAGGCTCATCATCACCCCCCCATTGAAAGTGTTTCTCATCCTTTGAGCAACTTAGTCAATATCCATCTCCTTCATGGCTCTGGTAGCCTCTTTGACATCCCATGCCTCTATTGTGGTCTCTTCTTCTTGTTCATACAAGCCTGCTTTCTTTTCTGCTTCTTCCCACTGCCTCTTTTCTTATTCTTCTTTTCTCCCTTCTAGCATCCCTAGGAGTAGTGGTGGACTGTGTTTTAGGCAGGACCTTCACTTTTACTTGTTCATATAGCACAGTCACCTCCAAGTTGTACGAACCCTAGGTTGATAAGTAAAGATGGTAGCCAAGGAGTTGCAGCATCCTTGCTACAATACTGGTGCTCATCAGCTTTCTTCTTTCCCTGTAAGTTTCTTGGTTCCCCATTGTCATCCACACACTCAATGACTTTGTCATAATAGTCCACCTTGGTTCTATGAAGATACAACCAATCCATGCCCAACAACATCCTCTATGATCCCAACGGTAATACATTCAAATGTGTTGCGGTAGGCATACCATTCAAATCAAATGCACAAGCTCTTACCCAATGATGAACTCTCTTCTTTATACTTATAGCCAATTGTATTAACCAAGAATCTTCATGCAATTCCTTACTCAAAGAACACTTATCCACCACACCAAGACTAACATAGATATAATTAGATCCAAGGTCAATCAAAATAGAAATAACTTTATGACAAAGATTATCGTCCATCTAAATGATAGATGCCTGATGGTCTGGCTGTTTGTTATCCAGTGCTGCATAGATACGCAAAATGCTTTGACCAACATCTCCAACACCCTGTGCCTCATGCACACTATATATATTAGACCTACCACTCTAGTACTGTGGACAATCCCTCTTGTGATGATCTCCTCCACAAGTTCAACACCACATGGGCTCCTTATTCTGCTCCTTAGATATGTGTCCCTGTCCTCTATCTAATCCATTGAACCTCTTGGGTGGTGCAACATTCTATTTGTTACCTCTATCCTGAGGTCTTGCTCGATTCATGTCCCATTTTCCTTCATTCTTTTCATTACCTCTCTAATCTGGCTTAGTCTCAAACTTGTGCTTTGGTTGTTCATAACAATGCCTTAGCTTTCAGATGGCCTCCTCTAATGAGCTTGGCTCATTGAACTCAATTCTATCTTTGAATGCAACTTGTATTCAACTAATGAACCTTTGAATCTTGGCCTTCTCCTCTATGAGATAAGGCACCTACCTTAGTAACTCCAAGAACCTACTAGTGTACTCATCATATGTCATGGATCCCATCTTTAGCTCATAAAATTATTTTTCCCTATCATCAAAGTATATTTCTAACAAACACTTCTTCTTGAATAGTTTCTCAAACTCACTTCAACTAAAATATCCCTCATGAGTACATCTGACATTATTCACATCTTCCAAAGAATTGTCTTCTTTACCTATGAGATTAAATGTAGCCACTCTAGCTTTCATGTTCTCTGAATAGTCATGCAACATAAATAATTTCTTCATGGAAAGGAACCATGCCTTTGCATCTTATGGTTTCTTCATCTCTCTATCAAATTTTGGTGGATTTTATTTCTTAAACTCATCTAGAAAACATCCCCTATCACTCCTCTTGGAAGGATGATAACAATGATGGTCATGATGCCTATCTCAATAAGAACTAGAATAACACCTATGGAGTGGACATGGGAATATTCATTGAAGGAGGGCCTTGATGTATCCCCCATCAATAAACACAAAAGATACCACGATGATGTGATGCATGGATGAATCATGATATGATGAAGTACAACTGAGACAGGGATGACCTACTCAAAAAGGTGACCAGGCTACTGCAAATGGCCGACATAAGTTGAGACATGCCTTGAACACATAGCGACATGACATAAGAGTGACTTGGAAACATGACTTATGTTCACCACATGATATCATGCAATTATGCAGAAGGCATTGAAGCACCCTCCATATGACTGGAAAAGTAACCAGATAGAGGAGTAGACATACTGATATGTATGTTATGGCTCCTAGGCAAGCTAAAAATCAACTATAAGATAATGATGTAGAAATGTGTCATGTTCAAGGGTGACACAACTAATGCTCTAATTTTGACAACTAATGGAGATTCATGTTCCCTTCCCTTTCTCTTTTTAAGGTTTATTTCTTGTAAATTTAGTTCCCCAAGCCTGAAAAATGTGATAAAACACTACAAGGGAGAACCTTCTAAACATAGTAGACTATAGTATTCCTTTTTGGTAACTATTCTACTCACTCTGGAAAAGGGTTAAACTTATACTAAACATATGACCCTTCAAGTAATTTAACAAGTATGAAGGAGACAATTTCACTCGACAATCTTTTCTAAATTAAGGAGTAGAAAAAGTGCTTAAAGGAAACTCCTTCTAGAGGAATGAGTGGTATAAAGGATAGAAACTAGTTTTGGTAATGATGGAAGTTTTCATGACATAAATAGGACAAGAGGCTAGCTAATAAGACCACTCATCAAAACAATTCCTCCAAGAAAGGATAAAACACCAAGTGAAAGCGAATGATATGCCAAGTAGATGATGATGATGGGAATGAACAAGACAAGGCTAATCATGCAAAAATAGGCTCATAAAAGGTGGTGATCACAAAGTATAAGATGCTAGAATCCTCCAGGGGTATAGTCAGGAATATGACGAAAAAGAGGACATGAGGCTCATATTCTAGGTCGTGGCAGGTGAGAAGGAGGGATTCCAAAAGAGAATAAACATGACTACATGGATAACAAGATGGAAAATAGGTGATATAATAGGGTAACCATGATAAGGTAAGCCTTACCTCCAAGCGACAACATGCATAACGGAAAGTGTCTAAATTTTCAACTTGACGAGGTCAGACCTAAGGCATAAATATGGAATTGGTGGTAAAAATGCAGTGAGGACAACCTCACAAAGCCAAAAAATAAGAAAGGGAATATTCTCTAAGATGCCAAAAAATGTTATAAAAGTAGCACATACCTCCTCATTTCATCATGATGGGTTTGACAAGGGAGAAGGAGAGAACTTCTAATTTTAATGGTGCAATGGAAAGGAGGAGCAAATGTAGCCAATTAAAGAGCTTCACAAGTAAGGCAAGTCGAATTTTCCCCTATGTTGGTTGATTTATGCATAGGTTTATCTTGGTCGCAGTTATTTTTTAGGAAGAATTTTTATTTTTTTATGAAGGAAACACCTTGACTGTGCACATGAAATGCGAGAGTTTTGGTTGAAAGGCTCCAACTACATGGATGATTTGCATCATGTGTTTTTGGAACCAAAATTTTCACATTTAAAGAATGCAGTTAAGGTCTACTTTTTCATTTTTTCATCTTGTCTTCCAAGAATCCTATTATCCACGGTTCAATAATGAAGCTCATATTTATCACTGTGGCCATGTCTAATAATGAATTCTTCATGGGTGTAGGAGAAACCATGGTGGATTGGAGGGAACAAGATCATGTACTCAATGAAATAAATGCCATGGCACATCAACAAACTTTATATGCACTAAGGAAATATGGATTATTGAAGTTTTGCATGAACCACAGTATGACTAACAAATCCTTTGTGCTTTACCAATTCATTGAGTGGTGGGATGTGGAAACTCAACAATTTATAGTGGGGCATGAGTAATTTACCATAGAGTTGGAGGATATATACTTTATCATCATTTTTTCAAGGCGTGGTCCTATAGTTATGTTGGTAGGGGTTAGAAGCACTAGTGTAGAAATGGTGCAAGGGTATATTCAAAAACATTGTAGAGCTGGCACCTGGAGGGATAAGGATAGAATATTTATTGAGAATTGTGTATATCACAATATTCACCCTAGCATACACTATGACTCAAGTAGTAGGTACTAAAGAACCCCATTCAATAACCAAAATACATCCGGAATTAGTTCTTAGATGAATGCAACCTACTCTTTTTAACTAGTGTGAAGGCATGTTGAGGAATGTTAAGGATCAACACACCAAAAATAAAGAGGGAAGGATAAAAAAATTGGATATGGGAGTCTGTTAGTGAGTTTCATTATGGAGAAGATTGTTTTCATTGTAGCAGTTGGTTTATGGCACAATACTTCAAGTGGTTGAGAGCAACACCATTGTCGGTGGATGACTATCCATATGATGGAGTAGACTTCCAGGGAGAGAACATCGTCTTGCCCCTTGCAATGGATTGGGATGATAGAGGTAAAATGTTTTTTTATTTTTGTATTTATTATTTTTCTTTTGAAATTTTGAACTTTTTTGGTATGGGTACAAAGTTACTAACATATGGTATGTTGATATGTAGATTTGGTGACAACACACCTAGAATTTTACTCACCACTAAGGAGAGGTGTACCACTGGCCCAATCCCAAATAACACTGGTACCATTAAAGGAGTATGAAAATGTAGAGTTGTAGGAATTTACTCACAATGTCGAGGGTTTAAGCCTAGGATGTTAGGGTCCCACCCTAACCCCCTTATCTATGTAATGGGACCACGTCATAGTCAAGAGTCAATAAAGCCCATATTAATAATTGTAAGTAGTTAATCCGCAATTAATAAAGGAACCACAGTTAGCTGCAAATGGGCCGACGATATTAGTAATAAGCGGTATTGACCTGTGGTATTACTTGTAGGAGTCATATATAAAGGATAGTAACTCCCTACGAGGAGCATCCTGTCTTATTTTTGTAATCGAGCTCTGCTCTATTGGAGGTTGCCCCCTCGAAGAGGCAACTGAACATTACTCTCTGAATAATAAAGTCTTCGCTATTCTGTGTTCTGGATATCTCTTCTTTGCATATTCTGTGTTATCGGTCTTTTTTTTTTGCATATTCTGTATTTGGGTATCATTTGCAGGTCAAGAAGCATAACAAGTGGTATCAGAGCTCTTTCCAGGGCCGGTGGGATCTCCAATTAGTAGCAATTTTTTTTTGGCTCGAGACGTGTTCCGACGTCTTTAAACCACGGGATCTGTCGTTGAGCGCATAAATCTGCGGATTTGGGGGGGCATGCACGCAGGAAATACAAGAGGTGTTCACGTCTATTGGACTCCCTTGTAACCCCTGTGGGTACCCCTTCGAGTAGTAGTGCATTAGACAGAACCACGCACAGACTGTCTTCCACGCACCCTCTGGGTATATCGGAAGCCCCATAGGCTCCCTTAAACCTCGCCATAGATAAACCAGCGACCGTTTTGCGGCTACAGTACACCGAGAACAGCACTCGGAGAGATTACTTGCCCGTACGATAGGGTAGTCGGGTGGTACGGCTAAGGGTATGGTCGACCCTCCTGAGTTAGAGCCCTGAAACATTGGGTCGAGTACTACTGCCAGACCCTTATGTATATTGCGATCTGTAGCACCTGACACTCCCCAAAACCCTAGTTCCTTTTTTACTCATCATCTCTTCCAGATCCGCTTGAGAAAAGGAGTGCAGCTATAGCAGACATCTGTCCCAACCAGCCAGTTCTCTCAGATCCAGCAGACCAGAAGCATTGTGCAGGGTTCCTATACCAGGGTATAATTGTCGCAGGACTTTTGGCCGCATTGACATTTTGAGGATTTGGCAACTGCAGTATTGATCAAGAAGGAGTAAAACTCCGTTAGGAGTTTTTTGAAAAAAAAAAAAGTCTGAGATGTTTCGGGATGCTTATTGGTGATATATCCCATTAAAATCAGGACGACGAGCTGAGCATCGTGGTACCATTCAATTAATTGGGAAAAAAAAAATTTGGCGGTCCCAATTTTTTTTCATCACAACGGTGTATGGTAGCAACTAGAGCTCAGGTGATGGCCAATGAAAGGATGGACAAACTGGAGGAAGCGGTGAACAAAATCCACACTTAGCTGGACAAAATAGATCTGAGTAACATGACCCAACTACTTCAAGGAATGAGTCTCCAGCTACAGAAATTGCAAGGAGAAGGCAAGGAAGATTTGAGGTCAAACAACAAGGAGCAAGCCCACGAGGAGGGATATAATGGCTATGAAGGCATTTACGGTGAATCTAGCCACTCTCCTCACGTCTGGCACACCCATCCACCACCCAATCAGCGACTTCCTAAGTTGGATATGCATAAATTTGATGGTTCTCACCCAGCAGCATGGCTATCCCAAATGGACCAGTATTTCAAATTGAATCAGATCCTAGATGATGCGACTAAGCTTGTGTTGGGGAGCATGCACTTCGACAATGAATGGTGGCAATGGTGGGAATGGCATCAGCACTCCAATGACTATTTTAGGACTTGGGCCCAATTTACCAAAGCTCTTAAAGATCGCTTTGAACAAGAAGACTCTTATTTGGGTCTTCTCACTAAGCTCAGACAGACTAGTACAGTAGAGGAATATATTAATGCTTTTGAACGCTTAGCTTTCCGCACTAAGGGTCTCACAGATGAGTTCTACACGGAATGTTTTATGAGTGGTCTTAAAGAAGCCATCAGAGCTCAAGCCCTACTTCACCACCCTCCCACGTGGATGGACGCTTGCAAGGTAGCTCGTAAGGTGGAACGTGCATTAGCAGCCCAATACAGTCGCCCAAATTTCCTGCTAAAGTCGCCTCCCACAAGCGCAGCACACGACTCAAACACTTAAGGTCCAAAAGGTGTCCCCAGCGGAAATGGCCGAAAGAAGGAAGCAAGGACTATGTTACTACTGTGATGAAAAATACTCCCCAGGTCATAAATGTAAGGAGCCCAAATTCTTTCAAATAGATGCCACTAACTACAACTCAACAGAGGAAGATCCTACACTTGGGGAACATGAGCCGCTAGAGGATGATAACCAATAGGACGATGTCTCTGACGAACCAGTTATTTCGTTGCATGCCTTGGCAGGGATTTCTTCCCCTCAAACGCTCAAAATTAGAGGGTTTATTAAACATCGCCCAGTAGTAAATTTGATTGATAGTGGAAGTACACATAATTTCATCCATCAAAAAGTCACAGAAATAGTGCATTGCTTTGTACGAGCAGTTTCTAACTTCCAAGTTCAAATTGCAGATGGAGGCATAATGAAATGTGAAGGTCGTTGTGAAAATGTCAAACGTCAAATGGGGGATTATCAGTTGAAAACCCACATGTTTGCCATAAACATGGGCGGTTGTGACATTGTCCTCGGCGCTGACTGGCTCCGCACTCTTGGGCCAATCACAATGGATTTCCAGGAGTTTGTATATCGAGTTTTTAAGGCAGAACGACCACACACATACCCTCTGAGGATCAGGCGGGAGCCCCCTCATCATAAGCTTGCAATAGGATGGAAAAATGTTAAAGGGCAATCATGGAGTGGTAGCTCAATTTAATGCCATCCAGGGAGTCGAAACCAAGCAGCCGCCACTTCATCGTGAGATGCAACAGATTTTAAACAACCATCCGCTGGTCTTTGACAAGCCTCATGGGCTTCCACCATCGCGAGGGGAACATGATCATAGCATCACCTTGGTTCCAGGGGCCAAACCCCCAAATGTGCGCCCATATAGATATTTGTTCACCCAAAAGAACGAAATAGAAAAAATCATCAAGGAACTTTTGGAAGCAGGGGTCATTCGTCCCAGCATCAGTCCTTATTCATCCCCAGTGGTTA